>JAHLWY010000634.1:0-56526 GCA_020002185.1 Paraescarpia echinospica | reverse complement strand
TATTGCATGCATAGCATCAAAAATAGATAAGCGAGCGAAAAATGAATAACTGTCAAACACGTTCCTAAAACGCCTTTTGAACGACAGCTAGTACCATTACGGTTCGTCGGATCCCAACAATATTGATGTCGTTTGAAAGTTTAAGCTTTCTGCTATTCAAACATATAAATGGTTTCCTGATAATCCTTCCTAAAATTAAATGAAAACGGACCTACAACCTGGCCCGTTCCGGTGTCTTAGACACTGCGAACGATGTTGTTTCGTCGACACAGTTCACCAATCTACCGATTGAGACACCACCAAGGAGCCTCTATTTGGACAGGAAGCGTCACTGAGCGAGAAAATGGCAGTCTACACTGAAGGTTTTTGTCCGCCATTCGGGAGGCAAGCGCATACGCCTGCGGGACCGCTGCGCGCGATGTTAGCGTATTTGTTCAGGGACCTCATTTCATCAGAATAATCACCAAGCAGTGATGCGTCATATCAAATGAAAGATATTAAAGTAATCCTTGAAGTTTTTTACCTATCACAATTCAAAATAATTAAATTTGCAAACAAATCACGTAGAAACGTTGCAATTATTTATTGAGCCATCTGAACTTCGTCGTGTTTCATCAGAATAATCGTCAGGCTGTACCACTTCTTATATAATTAAAATATTGAGGTTATCGTTGAAAATGTTGAGCAATGGTATTGCAAAGAACTGCATTTTCTGCACGCATATGGTTTGACTTGGCGCAACTCCAGAATGGCGGACGAACTGCTTATGTAGGCCTACTTTTCTCGAACAATGTAAATAGCGCGCGCTGCACCGTCTTGTATTGATATACGGTCTTTGGACACCACTATCTGATTTCATGGGATAAGCTCCACCCACTTTCAAACGGCTGGTAAAATGACATACGCGAAGTAGGCGTGACGTCACAATCACGTATGTCAATCAACCAACGCAACGAATTTAGACGGGTTGGGTGGCGTACGTTATTGTGTCGTCACGCCGACGTAGAGATATATCGGTTTCGCTGCGATCAATGCACATCAATTTCGCCGCGGTTTAAAAGTGGGTGGAGCTTATAACATGAAATCAAGAAATGGTGAAGTGCGCATGTCTGAACCTATGCAAATTAGGAAAATAGCGCCGCAATCGGAAGATTAGTGTACTGAATACCCGCCGCCAACATCGTTCGGAACCGTACCGAATACCGAAAACGGCGTGATTGTAGGTCCGTTATCGGTGTTCTTTAAACGGTTACCGGGAAATGTAGATGAAGCTAGAATAACAAAAGTGCATCCTTTCAAATGATACCAAGATCGCCGGGACAGGACGAGCCGTGAGGGTGCTAGCGACCGTAGAATTTCATGTCTTGGACGTGTTCTGAGTTGTTAATTTTTCGCTCGCTTATCTATTTTTGATAGCATGCGTTATAATGTATTGATATACTATAAACAACAATTTAACAATATTACGTCATTAGTATCATACTATATAATCGGATAATAATGTGATATTACTGGAACGCACGTGGGCGTGGACAGGCAGTATTCTATTTGACGTCCGCCGAGCAACCAGAAGCCAGCGTTCAAAATATACGCTGACCTGGTGGTCACTGACCACCTACTTTGCCGTCGGGTCAGTAAATTATTTGAGTTACTGGTCCGTGTGACCGCCTACTTTTTTGGGGATATTATACAACGTTCTACAGCAGTACGCACAAGCGTATTGTCAAAACTGGTCACCTGAAGACGCTGTTTACAAAATGTGTTTTACGCACCTTCCCTCAGAATGGGAAGAAGAAAGAGATGAACTATGATAACACTTTATTTGTTAACAAGGTATATATGCGTAGCATGCATTTTGACATAAAAACAGTAGTAATGACAGTTAAAAACAGTAGTAACGACATAGTACTGATATAACTGGAATAACTGCAACATGTATAGTAAAACATCTGAATAATATCCCTTATAATTTTTGGCTAAATATGCTTTAACCTTTTCGAGTATACATGTGTTATTTTACTTTATATATTATTTTACATCTAAGTTATTTTATTTTAATCCTAGGTCATATCTTTATATTGCATTGATAATTATGTCAACTCCTGTTTTAAAGTTCCTCAGGTTCTACCAGTGCAGTAGGGATTCCCATTACACATTAGTTACAGCCCACTGTTTGACACAGCTTAAAACCTACATGCAACTGTCCAGTTTAACAGGGGTCTAGTGGGTTAATGCTGTCTGTTGACACAAGCCTCTGCCAGTGACCAATTACAACTACTGCAGTAGACAATTTAGTTAGCAAATTTAGCATTTTAGGGGACCTTTGGTGCCCTTAGAATGATTCAATCAAATACAGATTTCTTATGTATAGTGACACTACCACATGAAAAGTCTATGCAAAAAAATTGAAAAAAGTTACTGAAGAGTTTTTGAAAACAAACGTTTTAGGGTAATTTTGGTGTGCTGAATCCACAAATCGATGGTGGCAATTTGTAGGAGTCTTATTTTTGTGGTTGGTCCTAATAAATGTACAAAGTATTATTGAATTATATTTATATTTGTCTTTCTCATATAGAGAAAACGATTATAATAGTTACATTACGTGATCGGTATTACATTAGATTATTAGAACGTCGTTCATTAAGTTTCGGGTGAAAAACTCGTAATGTTTGTATTTTTTAAATTATGGATCCTTCACATGTTGCCAAACTGGGTTAGTTTTATTAAGTGATCGATATTATGCTAATTAGAAGGGTGTCGTTTTACATTCGGGTGTTAATCGGACGTCAACTGTTTTTTTTTATTTAGGGGGTCATTGACCCCCATATATCGCCAACATGGATTTTATCGATTTTGCACACCCAAATTACTCTAAAACGTTTTGCTGATATATTCTATTAAAAATGCCTACAAAACGTTTAAACACACGTATTTTTGCACCGGATATTAACCTTTCCTATTTATGTTGATACCACTGACGTCTTGCAATGCTTCCTTGAATAATGCCGCCGTTATCGTCGTCATTGGGTAATATACACGAAATATGTTTCCTATGCCAATGCGTTGACGCGTTCCCTAAGAGTAAAGCTAGGATTCTACATGTACAGAAACACGTAAGGAAACGCGTACGGGATGGGGAATACCCCTGTAGTGACGCCACTACTTGGAAGTTCCTATCTGATTCGTGTGCGGATACGATTCGAATCGCTACATGGAGCGATTCAATTTGACGCAGCCGCAGCCACATCCGCACACAAAAAATCATCTGCTTATGTACGTTATGAACATCCGCACATATGGAATCCTTGCTTAAAACTGTCTATCTCCAGTTTTCAAAATACCTGCTGCGGTATCAAGATATAAATCAATTCCAAAAAATCCGCTGTATCCTATGACTCCAACAATACCCTACAAAAGCCGCGTGTTTTTCTCACTATATAACACCCTCTTACACTAAACCATGTTCAGTTATATAAACCATATATTGAATTAGTAATAAAACATAATTTACATTTGTTACTATTAGCACCATTTTTTTCACGACTCTACTCTGTCCGAATGTTTGTCAGCCAGCATGACGCAGCCCGATGCAGTGTCTTGATTACGAAGTAAAAATTCTTGCGTGTCTCGAACGCTCCGGTCTGGTTAGTTCAGTGCCTCTTTGTGCACATGTGATTGACGTATCGGCGCTGCAGGTGAAATGTTATCAGTGCCATTCTCTTCTCAGAAGCCACTGGAGTCACGCTTGATCCGTCACAAACGGGTCGACCTGGGGGTATCACAAGGCTAGACCGTTATATTAATAAAATTCACCTAACGGATAGGTTTCATACCGCCACTGATACCATCCGAAATATCCTCCAGAATTTGAACAAGTTCATTAAGTGGTCAGACAGTGTGCTATCGATTTACCGATAGATACCGTGAACACAGTTCACATCATACGCACATACGCATATACGCACATACGCTCATACGCACATACGCATATACAAACAAACAAATACATACTCACATGCCTACACACATACACACCTACACGCAAATACACACACACATACCCATACACCATACGCCCATACACACATGCATACATACACACACATACACACACACACACACACACACACACACACACACACACACACACACACACACACACACACACACACACACACACACACACACACACACACACACACATTTCATATGTATTCAAGAAACACGTCGTCAATGCTTTGTTCAACATTAACACCTGATTACGTGATTGTCGGCCAAGTTCTCATAATTACGTGATTGTCGGCGTGACTATTTGATTGTTGGCCGAGTTGTCATTTAGCTATGCTAGCAGACTGCGTGTCCCCTGTGACTGCGGCGACGTTGGCCAAATTGTAGATGAAAATAAATGCAGAACTCACTTTTGCGTTCACTGTCGTAGATAGTTGGACAATATTGATAACAGCTTTCATAAAGGTTAGCGATTTTCAGTAGTAAAGCGAAGAACTGCGCTGTATTAATAGCTTGATGGATGGGCAATATATCATCTACTTTTTCCACTTTTTCTCCGTTCCAGTGCATCTTTTTAATGGGCTAGGTTCTTTGTTTTGGATGGTCCAAGAATGTGGTCATGATATATGTGTCTGCTTGTTCCAACATTGGTGTCTGTGTCCCAACCTACACAGCTCTGTCTGTGGCCGACTGACCTCGAGTATCTGATCGTTCACACTATTCAACAATGCATTGAATAGAACGAAGTTTCCGCAGTACTGAGGATATACCATTACAAATGTTATGCAGGTGCGCGGCCAGGTTTTTATTAAAGTGTATTAATAGTACGAGTCTCCGAGTCAACCAAGCGTATTGACATTTTACAAGAGAGCCTTACACCGACACTGACACTGACGATCGGTCATTTCATTCGACTTACCTATGGTTTGGTTTAGAAACCCAATATGGTTAAAAGGGTTCGTTTCTGAAAGAGGGGTTTGGGAAATAGGGGTTCGAGTGAATACATTGAATAATGTCCCAGCTAGCGGTAACTTTGAAGCACTATTGCGAAAAAATTAAATTAAGTCTTTTGAAAACGTGTATGGGAGACAAGGGTACCTTGATCCATGGGGTAAATTGAGCCACCCCTTCCCAATGCTTCATGAAAAGAATTAACCGAAATGTTATGCCATCTACTGATAACTAAAAACATGTCTTTATGTTGATGTAAGGGACGAGCTGAATCTGACAAGGTCAAACATGCTCTGAACAAAAGTGCGATTTGTGGCGGTAAATGTGGAAATTGTGGGAACAGGTATGTGAAGTCCCATTGATCTTACTGTACAGATTTTCCCTGATCCGCAGGTAGCATAAAATAGTTGGTAAATTAGGATGAAATCATGGTTTGTTGAATTCACCTACCATGCTTCAGGCTAAGCTACTGATTTTGTGTAGTGCACTATGGGGTAAGTTGAGCAAGTTAATTTGGGGTTAGTTTAGCCTTGGATCAACTTACCCCATGTTACTATCTTTTATGAGAACACATGTTGGTGTTATAAATCAAACTATCATTAACTATAGTTATTTATGCTTGTCTGTGCGCCGGGTTAGTTAATATAAATACAGTGGTACTTACTAATTCCGCTATACATTATAAAAAGGTCGTTCGAACAAAACTCTGGTCGAATTCTTCCATGCGGCAACCACATTCTATATATGTAACACATTTAATCACATTTGTACAAATAAATTGCTTGAAAAGATGTTCTTACGTATACATTTAGAAAAACAAAACGTTCTACTGTGAATACACACCAGCGCCATTGACAACGGTAATTTTATTTGTATATCTTAATCATATAAATGTTCCATTCATAACATACATATTTACCCATCTGATTGTTCGTAGTTTAATTAAAGAAAACACACCTCGTTCATTTCACAATTGTTTTCATGTGTAAGTAAACACAAGCGAAATCAAAGCTTTCTCAAACGAGATGTTAATGCGAGTAGTGGTTCAGGCGCCGCGATCACCGGAAGTGACCTAAGATCAAAGGCTTTTGAGTTTTTTATAAGTAGAATTCCTACGTTTTTTAGCACTAATGTTTTAGTAAACGTCAAAGTGATTGATGGGGGTCATGAGAAAGAGGGTGTCGCCATCTACTAACTAATGAGGCACTAATAAGGAAATAGATAGGGTGATTGTCGACCTCTAGTGACTAATCAGGTACTAATTAGGTAAAAAATTAGGGTAATTAATTAAGTACTAATTAGTAATTCACTAGAGGGTAGCACTAGCAATAGCTAAAAGGTTATGTAATGGTTATGCGGTGTCGCGTGCGCTTTATAACGATGTGCTGACATCTAGTGACTAAAAAAGAAAAAAGCATGTTCCCTAGTGACTGAAAAGCGTCGATAGTGGTGCATGTAGGCGATCGTGACGTTGTCGGCGCACCAGATGTTGCTATGGACGGAAAGTGGAAGCACCCTTTTACGTGTATAGTGTCCGGCCCTACGGGGTGCGGGAAGACTACTTTCGTTGTACGCCTGTTAAAGTTTGCTTCGTGTATGATTTCGCCGCCACCGGAGAAAATTCTGTGGTGTTACGGCCAGTGGCAGGCCGCTTACGACTCTATGGCCGGCGTAGAATTTGTAGACGGTTTGCCGGATCCGTCGCTTCTGGACACCAAAACGAGGACGCTTCTAGTGCTCGATGACCTGATGTCGGAGACCAATAGTAGCGTCACGACTTTGTTTACTAAAAAAGTCACCACTGCAACGCGTCCGTCGTACAGCTTTTGCAGAATCTCTTTCCGAAAGGGAAAGAAAATCGCACAATCAGTTTAAACGCGCAGTATATGGTCCTCTTCAAGAGTCCCCGGGACGCTGGCCAAGTAGGTCACCTGGCGAAGCAGATGTACCCGGGCGGTATCAACTACATGGTGGAGGCGTACAAGGATGCCACGTCGGCCGCCTACGGTTACCTCCTGGTGGATCTGAAACAGGAAACGCCGGAAACCATGCGCCTGCGTACGGAAATTTTCCCCGACGACCCCGTTCAGTACGTCTATGTGCCGACGAGACTATAAAAAAGGCGGGGCGCGCCGCGGCCGCCGTCAATCGACAGGATGACAAAGCGCGTGAAGAGGCACATTCTTGCCCTGCAGCTGTTGCGCCGCTACAAGGGGAATACGAATCTGAGAAAGGCGGTAATCACTCACGCGGACGCCGACCTCATCTGCAGTCTGACTGCGCGTATAACATTCTGCGAGGGAACGTGAAATTGACGCCTAACAACCGAAAAGTGCTGATAAAGTACAGGAACAATTTGCGCAAGTTAGCGTCGAAAAAAGTAGCCATCAAACGGAAGAGGGCCGTCCTGCAGACGGGTTCGGGCGCGTTTCTGACGGCGCTGCTGGCGCCGTTGGCGAGCACCTTTCTGCCCCTCCTCAGGCAGGCTTTCGGTTGATGCAGCACGCGAAGAAGATGGCGCTGGTAGACCCCCGGTTGGTGGAGCGTCTACTTCCGTTACTATCGCAACCGACCACGACCACGTCGCGTGTGATGAGTAGCCTGGACAGCGATATGAAAGCCGTTCTCGAGCGTGCAGATTTATCCGAAGGCGAAAAGGTGGCGGCGTACAATCAACTGCTGATTCGTTACAACGCCATGGAGGCGTCTCGTGCGCAACAGCCGATGCGCGTGTCCGTAGTGAAGAACGAGTCGTCGTCGTCCGATCAGCCGCCGCCGCCGCCGCCGCCTACGTCCGATCAATTACCGGGGGAGATGGAGAGCGAGGTCGTGAAGAGCGTACCGAAAGTGCTGAAAGAAAAGGCCCGCCTCCTGTTGACGCGACTGAAGGCCGACCCGCTGATTCGATGGAACGATCGAGCGGAGCTCGTGTACGACGGTACGCCTATCGCCGGAAGAAATATGGTAGATCTCGTGAACGATCTCATGCGAACGCGTAAGAGGTCCCCCGCGCCGGTTGGCTGGGAAGCGTTCGGCGACCATATAAGGCGGCTGAACGTCCCTATGGAATTCGTCGGCAACCCCCAGCGTCGGGCGTATATAAGCGCGAGCAGAAGCGAAAGGGGCACACTCGGTCCGTCGAGCGCGAGCAGAAGCGAAAGGGGCGCACTCGGTCCGTCGAGCGTATGCCGTGGTCCAGCTTTTAGCGCGCGCCCCCCGTAGAGGATGCCCCCCGCCCGAAGATCAGTACTCGTCGTCGTCGTAGCCGTCGTAATTGCGGCGGTCATCGTCGCCGCCCTCTTGTTCGCCGTATCGTCGTCGTCGGCGCCGCGCGCTCCATGGCGGTGGTGCCCCGGCGGACTCGTGGTGCGCAACGAGAGCGCCAACAACGCGACGGTCTACTGAAGCGCGCCTACTTCGACCCGAAACGGGCAGGCAGTTATGGCGGCGTCGACGCGTTGCACCGTTCGTCCGCGTTGCCCGAGCCGGTCGTCGGGCGGTGGCTGGCGGCGCAGGACGCCTATACGCTTCACAAGCCGGTTAGGCGCCGATTTAAGCGACGTCGCGTTATCGTGGGCGGTCGAAACCAGCAGTGGCAAGCCGATCTCGTCGACGTGGCTAAACTGAAAAAGCACAACGACGGCATAGCGTTCCTATTGACGGTCATCGACGTCTTCTCGAAGCGGGCGTGGTGCGTTCCGTTGAAGCGCAAATCCGGTCCGGCGCTCGTCGCGGCCTTCGATGGGCTGCTGTCGTCGCCGCCGCACGTCCTGCAGACCGACAAGGGGACGGAGTTTCTGAACAGGCCCCTTCAGGCACTTTTGAATGCGCGCGGCGTCCACCATTTCGTGACGCACAACGAGGAGACGAAGGCGAGCGTCGTGGAGCGATTCAATCGTACGCTGAAGACGCGCATGTGGCGGTACTTCACGAAGCATCAGACGCTGAGGTTCGTGGAGCCGTTGCAGGACTTCGTGCGGTCGTACAACAACGCCTACCATCGAAGCATCGGTAGGACGCCGGCGAGCGTCGACGCGTCGAATCAGGAGAGCGTGTGGCAGCGTCTGTACGGCGGCGGAGGGTGTCAAAAATACAAAAGCAAACCGAAACTGCGAGCGGGGGATCGCGTACGCATCAGCAACGCGAAAGGCGTCTTCAAGAAGGGGTACATGGCTAACTGGAGCGAAGAGCTCTTCACCGTCGTAGATTCGCACCCGACCGACCCTCCTGTTTACCGACTGATGGACAACGCCGGTACGATACTGGACGGCACCTTCTACGGGCCGGAGCTACAAAAAGTGATTGTTGCGAAGGACAAACTATATCGGGTGGAAGCCGTTCTACAGAGACGTCGTCGACGACGCGGTAAGGGCGAAGAGGTGCTCGTCAAATGGTTCGGCTATCCGACCTCGTTCAATAGCTGGATCGACGCCAAGGAGCTCGTGGACTATAAGGGCTGATGGCGACGCGTTGTTGGACGGAATACGCAGAGCGCTGGAGACTTTCTTCCGACGGCCGGCGCCGCTACCGTTGTCGCTGCGACCGATGCTATCGACGTCGCCCGCAACGTCGGCGAACTCGCTCTATGATTTATCTGCGTGACCTATAAGGTATGACGCGTTGGATGCGCCACGCGGGGTGCTGGCGACTGCACGAGGCGGGACTATACAACGGCTTTTCGTTTTTTTTTATAAGGGGACCGTGCTGTATTAGTAGACTGCAGAGGAGAAGAGAGCCGCGCCACCAACACCACCGTCGCCTCCACGCCCGTCGACGAACTCGCTCTATGGTGTGCCTGCGCGGATAAAGGAACGACACCGTAGCGTCGGACGGCAGTAGCGCGATGTGTACGGACGAGACGACAGCAACAGCAGCAGTAGCAGCCAATGCAGAAGCCGCCCACCGCCGTCGACTCAGGCGCATTTGTCGCTACACCCGCCGACGACTCATGCGTCTCTGTGGGTGCGCCCGATGCCGTCGACGCCTACTCCGTCACGAGCGTTCCTTGGCGTCTCTGCGGCAACGAATGCCCTAAGGCCGAGATCGTCTTCCTGTGCCAGATCGTCGTCCTGTACACGGTGATCGTCGTCAGTATATACAATCTAACGTGCGGCACGGGCGACTCCAACCTGTGGACGGCGCTGCTGAGTAGTTGCCTCGGCTACCTACTGCCGAGTCCGTCTATGAGGAGGCGCGATGGCGTCGTCGTCTGACTTTTACGTCACGTTACCGAGCAACGCGTCTATGAAGACACACCCCGAAAACACGTTGACGCACTACACGACGAATCTGCCGCAGCGCGTCGACCTGTCGGGGGAGTGGGAATTCGGGCTGGTGTCGCTACAGTACACGCATAGCTGGTACAATGTGAGGCCGGTGGACTCCTACTTCTTCGTGGCGTGCGAGAGGGGGGAGTTGGGCTTTTTTACCACCGAGGACGGGGGAAAAATTGCCCGTCAGGCCAACATTCCGCACGGCTTTTACAGCAACGCCAAAAAGCTGATGCGCCAAATCAATGAGGCGTTGACGAAACTGAGCACCGACACGGTCAAGGTGCGAATAGTGTACAGCGCCATCACTAATCGGATGACGTTGCTTCTATCGCCGGGCGTCGAAATTAACATGCCGCGGGACGGGCGCCTGAAACAGATACTAGGCTTCGAGTCGAACTATATCGCGAGTTACGGGTCGCCCGCGGACGGCGGCTCCCTGCCCCCGGGGTACCTGTTCGAGTGCGAGGCGACCCACCCGGTGGACCTGAGCGGCGGCGTCGACACCCTGTTCGTGTACACGGACATCGTGGAGACGCGCATCGTCGGCGACGTATTTGCCCCCCTCATCCGAGCCGCCCCGTCCACGGTTTGAACGGCAGCATCGTATCGAACATCTTCAACCGCGTCCAATACGCGCCGCTCCTGCGGCGCCAATTCGATTCGATCGAGATAGATATAAGAGACGACCTCGGTCAATCGATACCATTCGAGAACGGAAAAGTCGTGACGACGCTTCACGTCCGACGCCGCAAGTCGAAACTGTTCTGACGATGACGCGAAACGTGTACGAGGACTACTACACGCGGCAGGTCGGCGGTGGCCTGCCGGTGTTCGTAGGCGCCCGATCGCAGCGGGGTCACGGACTGGGTAATCTCTTCGGCAGCCTGTTTCGAAGCGCCATGCCGCTTATCAAGAGAGGGGCCATGGCGCTGGGCAAGCGCGCGCTCAAGACGGGCGTGCGCGTGGCGCAGGACGTCGTCGATACATAAGGCCGACCGGCAAGGCGGCGCCGGACAGTAAGGGGAGGCGCCGTCGAACGAAGCAGACGTAGTAGGATGGCGTTCGTGCATCGGCAGTCGTGCGAGGGCGTAAAGTCCGAACTGGACCTGTTCAGCGTGCCGACGACGCAGACGAGTATCGAGAGCGGCCAGTGGATCGATCACCAGCCGCTGACGGCCCTCGACGCTGGCGGCCCTATCGAGTTTCTCATTCCGAGATCCGGAGACGACTATCTGGACCTGTCGTCCGTTAGACTGTACGTTCGCGCCAAGGTGGTGAAGGGGGACGGTACCGCGCTCGCGAACGACAGCGTCGTGGCGCCCGTCAACAATTTCCTGCATTCGATGTTCAGTCAGGTCGACGTGACGCTGAACGGCACCCTCGTGACGCCGTCGTCGAATACGTACCCGTTTCGGGCCTACCTCGAGACCCTGCTCAGTTACGGGCCCGACGCCAAAAAGTCGCAGCTCGAGGCCGACCTGTGGTGCAAGGACACCGCCGGGCGCATGGAGGCGACCAACAACAACAACGGCGGCTTCGCGCATCGGCACGATTTCGTACACGCTAGCCGCGAGTTCGACATGATAGGACGCCTGCACGTCGACGTGCTCATGCAAAACCGGTGACTGGTGAACGGCGTCGACCTGAAGATGCGACTGGTGCGAAGCAAGGACGCCTTCGCGCTCATGGGCGACGTCGTCGATCCGGGGTTCAAGATCGTTCTGCTGGAGGCCTACCTGCAGGCGCGCAAGGTCAAGTTGAACCCGGCCGTCCAGCTCGGCCACATCAAGGCGCTGACGCACGGGACGGCCAAGTATCCGATGCGCCGCGTCGACTGCAAGGTGTTCTCGATACCGCAGGGTACTATGTCGCACACGCACGAGAACGTCTATCTGGGGACGCTCCCGAGACGCGTGTTCATGTGCCTGATCGACAACGACGCCTACAACGGGGCCTACGATAAAAACCCGTTCAACGCGAAGCACAACGACATAAA
The DNA here is from genome assembly GCA_020002185.1 of Paraescarpia echinospica. Taxonomy (NCBI): domain Eukaryota; kingdom Metazoa; phylum Annelida; class Polychaeta; order Sabellida; family Siboglinidae; genus Paraescarpia; species Paraescarpia echinospica. The sequence goes on along the minus strand of JAHLWY010000634.1, from coordinate 44,298 downwards.
CTTCTTCGCCCTCTACGTCGACGGACGCCAGGTGCCGAGCAAGCCGCTGCAGCCGGACTTCGCGCATCGGCGCTACATCCGAAGCTATATGAACCTGTTCGCCGCGACGGGGAAGGCGTACGAGGACGAGGGGTTCGATGTGACGCGCGGCGAGTTCGGCAGCGGCTACACCATATTCGGCTTCGACCTGTCGCCCGACTGCTGCGACGGCGAACACTTCAACGTCGTGCGTACGGGGAACCTGCGCGCCGAGATCCACTTCGCGCTCGCGCTCGCCCGGACGGTGAACGTCGTCGTGTACGGGGAGTTCGAGACGGTGCTCGAAGTCGACAAGAACCGGAACGTCGTGTACGACTTCTGAGATGGACACGTTTCAGCTGATGCGTCGCCTGGCGATCGACGCGTACACTAAAAACATCGTCGTAGGCGTCGTGCCCAAAGACGAGCTGCCGGGGCGGCGGCTCACCGCCTACCCGACGGCGTTCGTGTGCAACACCGACGACGGCGACGAACCGGGAGAGCACTGGGTGGCCGTCTACGTGGGCGCCGACCGGCGAGGCGAGTACTTCGATTCGTACGGCCGTCCGCCGCTGCACGCCGACTTCCGCGACTTCCTGAACCGCAACTGCGACTTGTCGACGCACAACGACAAGCGACTGCAGAGCGGCGTATCTGTGTGCGGACAATATTGCGTCACCTACCTGCTCTTACGGTGCCGCGGAATGCCGCTAAACGGCTTCCAGTGCCTGTTCGGCCCCGATAGTGTGGCCAACGACTGTCTCGTATTCGACTGGCTAAAGCCTCATTGAACGCTGCCTATTATCGCTTGTTGTTATTATTATTATTAGACGACCGAGAATCCGAACCGACTTTGTCGGACCCGCCGGTCGCGGGCTCCTCGCCGCGCTAGGCAGGCAAGACCGAAGTAGTGAGGTTGTATTATTGCGCTATCGCTTGCTATTACCGAAGCTAAATAAAACGATGAAAACTGAACCGAGTGTCCGCATTTTTAATCCCACCACAAACATACATACATACATAGTCCCCTAGGTCCCTAGGGGTCCCTACCCCTAGGTAGGTCCCTACCCCTAGGGGGTAGGGAGGGAGGTCCCTCGTTATACGAGTATCGGCGCCGTGGTGACGCCGTCGTCGAGCACGCGCCGTTTGGCGTAGAAGTAGCTCAACGCCGCGCGCTCCTGAACGTACGTCAGCACGGACGACTCCTTCACTTGGAAGCCGCGGTTCCGGCCGCCGCCGCTCCGTTGGCGGCGCAGCACGTCGAGGAAGGCGTCCTTGTCGACGTCGTTCTGACGCTTGCTCAGCCCCTTCGTACTGTACTTGTCGCCGCCGTCGTCTCCGCCGAAACAGTAGTACGTCTTGCTGCAGAGCGCGACGATTCCGCGGCCGGACCATTCCTCTTTGAAGAGCCCCGGCGTTCGCTTGTCGTACCGGCGCCGACGCGCGCAACACTCGTCGGGCGCGTCCCACGCTCGGCCGGCGAGCCGGCACCGCAATTACGCCTCCGCGTACGCGTCGCAGTGTTCCGACGGGAACCACACGCCGCGGTGTCGAAAGTAGTGTTCGAGCTTGGCCGCCGCCACGAACTCGTCGAGTCGGCGCCGCGCGAGGCTCAAATACGCCGAGTCCGTGTCCATCGCGCAGTACTGGAACAGGGGGCGCGGAATGTAGGCGGCGATGAAGTCGTAATAAAACTCCAGCATGCGCAGTTTGGCGTACTGATAGACGAAGTAGCCGATCTGGACGGGCAGCGCGTACCGGACGGTTCGCTTGTTCAGCGCCACCTCGTAGAGGTCGTCGGGGACGACGACGTCGAGCTGACGGAAGCGACGATTATTGATCAGCGTCGAGGCGCCGGCGGCCGTGCAGAACTTGATGTTGCGGTGCAGGTCGACGCGCGTGATCGTTTTCCCGTAGGAACTGTTGCCGAGCAGTTTAAACGTGTCGGCGATGATGGCTTTGTCGGGGTCGTCGTCGCCCGCGCGTCGCGCGGCGGAGACCGTGTCGCCGAAGCGGCGAAAGCACGCGACCGGCTCGTACTCGGCGATCTGGTAGACGCGCTCGACGACGAGGCCGTGCCGCAGATACCACCGCAGTAGCGGCGTCGCGAGCAGAATCTTGACGCCGAAGAAGCTCCCCACGAGCGTGCGCTGAGGCTGGACGAGGAGATCGTGCGTTTCGGCGTAGCGACGCATCAACGGGCTGAGATCGTCGCGCTCCATGTAGGCGTTCTTGAAGATCGGCTGCATCTCGGCGAAGGCGTCGCGCAGCGCCGCCGGAACGGCGATGTCGCACTCGACGAGGCCGAACAGCGTGCCGTCGAGCACGGCCTTCAGGATCGTCGGTCGCGTCACGGCGCCGTCGCCGGTCCAGCTCCAACTCCCACATCTCGACGAAGCGACGAAGGTAGACCGTGACGGCGGCCGTCTCGGCGTACAGTTGGCTCATCGGCTTACCGTTCACCGCATTCGTCTCCCTCCCCGTTCACGGACAGCCGTGGAAGAAGCACCCTTGGAACTGGTACGCCGTCCGCGTCGCGCCACACCAGCCGTCAACTCGGTACTTGCCGACGTGATCCCCCGTCCGCGCCGCCTCCCACGTCAGCCACTCGACGGCCAGGCGGCCGTAGCGGTGTACGCGCTCCGGCCGAAAGGCGTTGTCCGCGCGCCGGCGCATGTACATCCCCGTCGGCATCTCCTGCGTGATCGCCCATAGGTAGAGGCCGTTTGCGTCGAAGCCGACAATAGAGCGACAGGGGCGCGCCGACTCGCCGTACTCCTCGCGCCGAAGGGCGGTCACGCCGGCCTCGTGATAGCGCGCGAAATTGATCGAGGGGCCGCCGACGATCTGCGACTGTAGGAGCCGGTGCAGGTCCTTGTTCGACTCGTTGAAGAGCGTGAAGTGGAGCGACGACGGCAGATCGTTGAACAGATACAGCAGCGTCAGGCCCGGAACGCTGATGGCGTCCTTGAACATGTCGATACGGCGCTGCCGATAGAAGGCGAACTGCTTGTCGACGGCCTCCAGGAACGGCGCCACGTCCCTATTGTTATACCACACGAGGTAGTCCCGCAGCGTCGTCATCCCCTCGTCGCGCCATACCCGCGCGCAACCCTCGTATTCGGCGGCCGAGATGCCTTCGCGCATCAGGCGGCTGTAGAAGGCCTCGCGCGGCGGCAGCCGGGTCTCGGCCAGTTTACGCGGGTCGTCGAGGTAATCGTAGGGGAAGTGCCCCTTCGTCGCCTCGCAGCCGTAGGCCTTCAGAAACTGGGCGTAGCTGACGCCGGGGGCCAGGTAGTTGGTGATGTCCAGGACCTTGAGCGTCGCCGTCGCCAGGCACATGAAGTTGTTCTGACGCTTGATCGTGAACGCCGACGAGATGCTCTGCGCCTCGTCGGTCATGAACAGGGGCGTCAGATATTTCTTAACGACGTTCAAGTCGTACTTCCCCGAATTGAAGCGGGGAGGCCGGGGAGGCGGCGCAGGTGCTGCCACAGACGGTCGCCGAGCACCGTGTACGGGCTCTTATCGCGCGCCGCCTCCGCCACCGTCGCGTGCGCCCGCCATTCGGCGTCGAGCGCGTCGATCGCCTCGAAGGTCGCTTCGAACGACGGCCGCAGAGCCGCGCACGCCGCCTCGCTCATGGCCTCCAGGGCGTCGATCAGGCGCTTCGCGAGGTCGCCCGAATCGCCGGACGTCACGAAGCAGCGCGCCGTCTCGTTCCCGGTGACGTTCGAGGCGACGCTCACGCTGAGTAGTTCGTGTCGCGCTATCCACCGGCATTTGGCGCTGTCCGCCGGCAGATCGTGATCGTCGAAGTAGCACTCAAAATCGTACGTCGCCCTGCACGGATAGTATCGCAGGCGTTCGTCCACGTAGACGCCCTCGTCCTCCAGCTGCTGAAACACGGACGGCGTCGGATGGTAGACGCCGCCGGGAAAGACGTGGCGAACGCCGCCCTCGCACGTCGCCTCGTGACGCCGCAGCCGATTGGCGGTGCGCCACAGCGCATCGCCGCACTTGCCGCATCGATACGAACGACAGAACAGCGACACGTCGGCTATGAAGGAATAGTGCGTTTCGAACAGATTGACGCTCATGGTGGTCGGGTAGCGATGGAGGGAGCGGCGGACCACTTCGGCGGTGGCGTCCTCCGCCGACAGCCGATACACGGTTACATTCGTTTCGAAGGCCGCCGCCACCCGGTCGAGTTCGTTCAGCGGGACGCCGGCGAACGCGCAGTAGGGTTGGCCGCCGTAGTCGGCGTAGAGCCTTAAGGCTGCGGCCGTCAAATCGTCAGCGCGAAAGTCGGCGCCCCGATGCAGCGCCAGACAGCGGAAGAGGCACAGGTTGTCGGCGTACGGATGCCCGCGGCGATCGTTCACTAGGCTGACGAGCCCCGCGTTGCGGCGCAGATAGGCGGGGAGGGGCTGCTGACGGGCGCACCCGATAGGATGGTGGATGATGGCGTTGAGGAAGTACGTAACGTTCGTTACCAACTCGGCGATCCACCCCGAGTCGGGGCGCTGCGCGATCACGTACTGCAGAACGTCGGGCTGTCGGGTGGCGTCGAGGAAGCGTTCGAATGACGCGGTGTCGGAAACGAGGACGGGCGACTCGAGATAGCGGCCGCAACAGTTACACGAAGAATGGTAGTAACGTAGTCGGCCCGTCTCTCTGTGCCGCAGAATAAACACGTACGATAAGTTTATTTTAAAGGCCCGAGTCTGCGCCTCGAAGATCAGTCGTAGTTGGGCTTCGTGCGCGGCCGTATCCCCGTGGCCGGACAAATGGAAATTATACCTAGATTGAACGGGTCCGCGCGCCACGGACGTACGGATGCTCGCCCAGTAGTCGCGCACGACGCTCTGTAGGTCGTCGTCGACGACGTCGTCATCGTGACATAAATGGCTATCGGCGTGACCGTGGAACTGTCGATTGCATTTTGGACACACCTCATCGGCGACGCCGCCGCAAATTCGCAGATGCCGCAACATTTGGGCGCGCAGCGCGAACGATCGATTGCATTTCGGGCATACGTATTCATCGCTGCCGCATGTTTTTAGATGCTTCGACAAATGCCAAAGATGGACGAACGATCGATCGCATTTCGGACACACGTGCATCGTCGGTCTAGGCGGCGCGCTATTAACTACGACGAGGAGCGTCGACGCCACTTATATGGCCGCCCTAACGCCCGCTAGTGGCTTTCTAAACGACGGCGGCGGCGGTTTTCTCCTGGTACAGTAATGTGACAATTGTTATCCGTCAGGTGGCGGCACTGCTGCCCCCGTCGTCCGTGGACCGCCGAGGTGGCGACAGAGGAGCAACGTTTTTGTGGTGGCCGACAGGTGGCAGCGCTGCCCCCGTCGAGGGATAGTTTTACGTTTGGCAGTTCGCCTGTCAGCGGCGCCCGGCGGCAAAGTTTTTGTTTACGTTTTGTAGTAGAAATTTCGGCTGTCAGCTGCTCCCGGTTCGCCTGTCAGTGGCGCCCGGATACGGCGGCAAAGTTTTTGTTTACGTTTTGTAGTAGAAATTACGGCTGTCAGGTGCTCCCGGAGTGTTTTTGTTTTTTTGCGCAGCAGTTGGACAGGCATTGAATGTCAGCGACGTGCGTGTTTTTTTTTTGGATGGCAACAACAGGAGGCGGGAATTGATTTTTGTTTTCATACGTTTTATTAAGCAGTCTCGTACTACTACTACTACATCAACACTACAGTAAGGCTTTATGCCACGGTAAACAGTAAAGAGGCTTTATGCCACAGCAGAGTAAATAATAAGGCTTTGCGCCTCCAACAACGGCCTATAGCAAAATGAAAATGTTCATCGCTACTAAGTGTTCGGCGGGGGCTTATGCCACAGCGGAGTAAATAATAACGCTTTAGGGGCGCAACAGCGGACTATAGGCCGCCCGATTAAGTTCATCGGCTTTACTATTCAATTTCCTGCTAATGTTCATCGGCGTACCTACTAATAATAATAAGGCTTTATGCCATAGCGAAATGCAATGTTCAATTACTAAATGTTCATAGGCAAAAATTAAGCGTTCGGCGGCGAATACGTCAGACGTCGAGACATGCCCTTTTCAACAGGTAATACTGCACGGCGACCTCCAACAGAGCACGGTCGAACGGCGCCGTCCAATCCGTCCCCATGAGCCAGTCGGCCACCTGGCGCATGAGGGCGCCCTCCGAAGCGCGATCGCCGCGCACGCAACGCTCCTCCAGTACCGAGAGTATACGAATAGCGGGGAGCAACAACGTCTGCTGTAGAAAGCTGTCGAGTGATGTTGAAAAAAAGCACACATTCAGGGCCGCCACGTTTTCGTACAGAATGTTGTACCGCTGGCTCGGTTTCCTTCCCCTGTAGCCGCACATGTGAACGAAGGGGCACCCCTCCTCAGGGGGGCACTCACCACATTCTTGGCGCGCGGTGTCCATCACGCGCTCGCCGATTAGCTCGGCAAACGTGGACATCATACAGCGCTGACGACCGGCGTACGAGTGCAGTACGCTCCACTCCGAATCGGCCTGAAGCGTGCCCACGATCACAGGACGTTTGTTGTGGGCCCACGGTATGAAGTCTTCCGACGAAACTGACAGCACGGCCAGAGGCAGTGGCGACGATGGCACGGCTGCTGCGGCGTCCGCTGTCGCCGCCGGGGTTAATGGCACAGCTGCTGCTTCGTCTGGCGCCACCACCACCACCACCGGGGTTAATGCAACGTACGTGGGCGTCCCGGCGTCGCTCACCAGGTCGTGCGGTGGCATGGGCTGCGTGTCTTCCGCCTCAGGCCAGTACGATATCCCTTCTTCTTCTCTCGCCAGCGGTGGAGGGTCGTTGGCGCCGGCAAGGCGGTCCGTCGTTTCCTTCTTAGCGCACTTTTCGGCAGGGGGTGCGCACTCGTCAGCAGCGTCGATAAGTCCGCGCAACGCAGCAGCAATTACAGCGTCCTACATAACAATAACCAAAACAGCAATTACAACGGTCTACAGAACACTAGCCAAACGTTAGTCATTCAAACGTACACGCCGGCCTCGCTCCCCTTCTTCGTCACGACCCGCGCCTCACGGACCGTATACGTGTCCAGTATGCCACCCCACACGACCTTGTGCACGGTCAGCTCCAAGACTGTGCCAACCAGGCTCGCCACAAAGCTACTGCGCAACTGGTCGGGCAACAGGCCTGACACATGATCGGCATTTTAATCGCCTATCGCCGAAATAGCTTCGTCGAACAGGGTGATCCAAATACCGGCCTCAGTGTCGGCGTCCTTTTCGTCTTCCACCAAAACGCGCACCGAAAAATACGTCTTCGCCTTTGCCTGTACACCGTGTACAGCGCACACCCGGCCACCGCTTTCTAGACCTCTCACTTTGCTCTTGCAAACGCCACAGCCGATGTACGTGCATTTGCTTTTCCAAGCCACGCCAACGATTATTACGGGCGTAACAATCTTATACGTGCCATCGCACGCCAGCACGAACTCTTTCAACGATACCTCGGACGCACTCACCACGGCCTCGAAAGTAGGCGCCACGTCGGCCGTCGGAAGCGCCTTCGCGCTGGCCTCCGACGCCGGCTTCGTTTTGCCACCAGACGCCACCGTTGGCCCCTCCCTCAGCTTGCTGCCCCTCTTTGGCGGTGCCTCTCCGGGCGCGACAGGCGGCGACATGATCAACAACGCTCTGCAACACACAAAGTTACTGCAACGGTAGCAACACGACAGCGACGATACTTAGACGTTCTCCGCCCAGTCCCTATATAAGCGCTTTGCACGCGGCCCGCACGCGGCCCCCGTGAGCGAGCGCACGCGAGCCGCACAGCAGCCGACTCTTACAAGGTTACTAAAACTGAAAAAAATCTCTCGGTCAGTCTAGTGCACTAACAGAACGCCACTTTTATTTCCTAATATAAAGTTACCATAAGATTCTCTAGGCCCCACTGACTATTATAGGCCGCTTAGTTTGCTCACATTTCACCTTTAACGGTCGTTTTAAAGACTTACAAACAGTTACATAAGCGCTTTATATAAACAGTGACGTCAGCCCCTTATGTAAGGCTATGGCGTACGTGTCTAGGCCGCAACACGTTACCGCGCGCAAAACAGCGGCGCAACAACTGCGCAATTCATTTCTCACTATGGAGCCGACCGATCAAGTTGGCAATTATGCGGCCAATTCTCAACAAGCACAAACCAGGTACGTTTTGCTAACTCAACTAACACTGACTTTCCTCACTCACATTACTGCTTTCTTTTATAACGTTCACTAACTAACTAACTATTTTTTACAGCGAGCTACCTCCCCAAAACGCAGGAATTGGGACTCCCCAAGTCGACGTGAATACGCCTCCCCAAGCCGCCGGGGATAGTGCTGTTCCGCCGCCGCCGCCACCATCTATGCGTCTACTCCCACCCCAACACCGCCCCGGCGAAAGGTACGTTTAACGATACTAACTAAATAGCGCTTTTTTTTAATTTACCTTTATTTGCAGACGCCTATTACGGACTTTCGATAAAGCTATAGCTGCTTTTCCGTGCGCCCCACTATTTACAAACGCCCCGCTACAGACTTAATGCTTTTTTTACGGGCCCCCCACCTAAAAAGAAACGCGCCGTTACTTTAATACTTTTTTCCTACTTGCAGACGAATCATCGCCGGCTTCGATACACTGCATATAGGTCGCGGGCAAACCCTTGCGAGGCCCTCGCATCGAAACGGCTTCATTAATAGATCTAGAATAAATTTGAGCCCAGGCGATCTGATTATGATTGATAGAAGGCCTCGCGCCGATAGGCCTGGGGCCACATTGTACCTTGGACGTCGCCGACCACATCACACCCCTTAACACTTTTTCCTTCTCCACAGATATCGCCTATTGGTCGTGGCCCCCGAACTAGTCAATCGGCTCCTTATGGGACAAAGCCTCGCCAACCACACTCATCGGAATGGATACCCGGCAGGGCGAGCCCCGCGCGCCAGTAGTCGCCACCCCGACGCTAATTGAACTTTTCCTCCTTCCCACAGCAGACACATCTACGTGATCGACCCTGGCCTAACGCATCGACGCTACGCTATCGGACGGGGCAGTATAATTCACTTCGTCGGACCTGACCCTCACATAATCAGCTTCACCTCGTCACGACGCCACCACCGGCCCCTCTTAGCCGTCGAGCCGCGACGACAACAAGAACAACAACAACAACAACAAGAACAACAATACGACAGTGACGAAGAACCAGAAGAAAACTTCGACGACGGCTACAGTGGCACCCCCGATTTACAATTTCTAGCTGCAGACAACCCCCTAACAGAAGAGACTTTCACACAACCATTCTCCTTTGCTGATATCTTTCCACGCCCTCAAATTCTCCTCCCCTCATTTGCGCCACCCATCCCAGCACATCTTTCCGTTCATTTAGGCTTTCCTCCACAGCCCCCCGGCCGCCACGGCTTTGGCCCACCCCCATGACCCCTTTCCGTCTTCATAATAAATTCATCTGTATACCAATAAAATTTATTTCTCACCGTTTATTGCTGTTTCTGTGTTTCCTTTCGCAATCCACCAGCATTCCAACTCACACACGAATAATGCCTATATTTCCACCTACACATTTGGCCCACTCCACCAGCATTCCAAATCACACACGAATAATGCCTATATTTCCACCTATTCGTCGTTGCAACACCAAACACCAGCGTTCGCCAAAGCCACAAGCTTAATACACGCGCACATGCCAATCTGACAGCTCCGGCCTCCAGCTGCTATAACGATATTGCACGCGTATCAGCTGTTACCAACTGTGTTTCCACCAGCATTCCAACTCACACACGAAAAATCCAGCGATCGCCAAAGCCACAAGCTTAATACACGCGCACAGGCCAATCTGACAGCTCCGACCTCCAGCTGCTATAACGATATTGCACCGCCAATGCACGCGTATCAGCTGTTACCAACTGACACACGAATAATGCCTATATTTCCACCTATTCGTCGTTGCAACACCAAACACCAGCGACCGCCAAAGCCACAAGCTTAATACACGCGCACTGACAGCTCCGGCCTCCAGCCGCTATAACGATATTGCACCGCTGATGCACGTGCATCAGCTGTTACCAAAACATCAGCTGTACCGCAGCCAGCACTGACAGGCAATACCCACATCGGCGCCACAACCTTAATACAAGCGCGCCTATGCGACACGAAAAACATTTATCCGGCCTTCCGTCAAACAATGCACATAAAACTCCTACAGCCTGACATACGACACCCCATTCGCCAGTGAGTCGTTAAAACCAGGCCACTCAATTGCCCTCCTGATCTCCAGCGCGCCGGGCGTAATCTAAACCGCTCGACTAACCTCGATGATCCCCAGCCCCACCACCGCACCGGGCTAGAAGCTTCTAGAAGGTTCTAGAACCTTCTAGAACCTTCCCGCGCGTCATGATATTAACCTCGCTGATCCCCAGGGACGTCACTTCACTCTAAAATCTTTCCCACCTCCCCCGTGCACCTAATTAATACTAATTGGTCGCTATTTACTATTTTTAGTCATTGCTAACGTTCTCCTCCAATAATTGCGCTACTCATTTGTTACTAATTAGTACTTAATTAATTACCCTAATTTTTTTACCTAATTAGTACCTGATTAGTCACTAGAGGTCGACAATCACCCTATCTATTTCCTTATTAGTGCCTCATTAGTTAGTAGATGGCGACACCCTCTTTCTCATGACCCCCATCAATCACTTTGACGTTTACTAAAACATTAGTGCTAAAAAACGTAGGAATTCTACTTATAAAAAACTCAAAAGCCTTTGATCTTAGGTCACTTCCGGTGATCGCGGCGCCTGAACCACTACTAATGCGATATATTTTAGCATGCATATCACTATGGTGATGTCATCAGACAAATTATCGAGAAGAAGAGATAATTTTAAAAGGTGTAGCATTCGGTTTTGTAGAACTGGAAAAGGCATTTGACACCTTGCCGAGAGAACTCGCATTTGCAGTCATAAGATGGTTAGAGGTTGGAGAAGCAAAAGCCAGAATGATGGAGAAAATGTACAAGGAGACACCAGCGGTAGTGAGAGTTGAAGGAGAAACATTGGAACAATTTGGAGTGGAAGTAGGACTCAGACAGGGAAGTGCCTTGAGTCCCCTGCGTTTCATTGTGGTGATGAACCTGACCAGTGGAAAGATATCGGAGCAGGAAGAACTTAAGAAGATACTGTATGCAGACGACCCAGCAGTGGTGGCTGATAACAAAGAGGAACTACAGAAAGCATTGCAAGAATGGAATGACACCTTCAGAAAACATGGCCTCTTAATGAATCTGAAGAAGACTGAAATAATGTGGATAGATGAACGGGAGGTAGATCTGCATGTAGTTATTGACGGAAAGACCATTAAACAAGTGAACAGCTTTGTATACCTGGGCGGTACAGTGTGTGAGGATGGAAGGAGTAGTACAGAAATACAGAGAAGGGTGCAAACAGGAGCAGCAGCATGGAAGAGGGTAGAAGGCATTATGTGGGACAGAAAACTGAAGAAACAACTGAAAGGAAAGGTGTTGGAAGCCTGCGTTCTACCAGCCTGTATACATGGGTTGGGAACACTGCCACTGACAGAGAGACAGGAGGAGAAACTACATATAGCCGAAAACAACTGGGTCAGAAGAATATTTAGAGTAACGCTAGAGGATAGAAGGAAGATAAAGGAATTGAGTGAGGAGATTGAAATGAAAAAACACCTAAAAAGGAAAGTAGCCGGAAACAGAATGAGATGGGCGGGACATGTACTTAGAATGGGTGAAGACAGACTGGCGAAAAGAGCGTGGAAAGTAGAATAGGGTGACAGACGAAGGAGAGGAAAACCAAGACTGAGATGGATCGACAGAATAAAACGAGACCTGAGACGGCTGGCGTGAACAGCCATGAATGGATGGCCATTGCGGACGAGAGAGAGAGGTGGAAAGAACTGATAAGAAATGTAGAAGAAGCTACCAAGTGACGTGGACCCCACCCTGCAAGGGAGCAAGGGGAAGAAGAAGATAATAAACGTTAAATGCAACTTAAATGTCTTCATTTCTTGAGCTCCACACAAGAAGTGTGGATCAGTCGAACGGTAACTGTAATGTGTTCTTGTCTTGTCTTGAGTACAATGTTTTGAGGGATTTGGACATATGAAGCCCTAGTGTGTGCATCCCGTGCTTCTAGAGTAATTAGGGGAGTACCACGCCGGGGTCGCTGACTTTGATGAGTAAATTACTTTCTTGGCCGATAGTTATCTACTTGAAGTATCCAATGGCGATAACTGATCGGTCAGCGTTGGTGAATAGGAGCGTTCGAAGCATTGTACTCCGACTGGTTGGTTAACCGTGATCACGTTATTACGTCCGTTATTGCTTATTAGTGTTATGTAATAAACATTTGCTTTTCACGGTAATTTTCCTGATTCGTGTGGTTAGTTAAGAAACAGCGCGGCGTATATTTCTTAACATCGCTAATAGCGCGTCACACTGTACCCTTTTTAAAGTATTTTTATCAAAGAATTTATGTTTGAAACACCTACATTGGCAGGGATGCTATCCAGTAGAAATCATTGTCATCCTCATCATTATCATCATCAAAATTGTTACCATCAGTTGGTGTATCGGCTGCAGGCATAGGCGATCATATCCATCCAGTGTTTACGATGATAGGTTCCTTATGACAATAACAATAATATTATTTCAACAGAGAATTTGTGGACTTGGCCAATATGTCATACGTCTAAGATACATATTTTGATGTGTAGACACGTGAGAGGAATGGTTATGTATAAGTGAGGTTATTACGTAATTGCACTATACTTGCTCAGCGCGTTCCAAATAGTTCAGTGGCGGTAGATCAAAGTCATGTAGGCAAAGTTACACACGCACGTACCCTTACACATCTCATAACCACCCACACAATAATGCGACCTGCACGTACGCACGTACGCATCCAGACAACTGCGCGCGCACGAAAAGTGTATAAAATTACTATTCTATTTTACGAATTATTTGCCAAAATAACATAATTAACCCACAACTTCTCACAAAAAACATGTTGCTGTGGTCGGAAACTGTTTAAACCTATATGACGTATTTAAACAGATTTTCTTCCAATGCAAGACTTTTAGAGTTTACCCTACTACTTCAACGTTTTTCCAAACACACGCATCTATAATATTCATCCGCACTGCATACGTGAAAGAAATAATCTGTATATGTCCAGATTCAAACATGAATTTGCCCAAAAGTGCATTAGACACAACATAGTAGAGACAGTTAACAATACACCAAGTATTATCATTAATACAATTTACACCCACAGTCTATATGGTTTTTCAACATACCATTTTTTTTTTTTTTTAAATTATGAATCCAGTTGTCGTATTCATAATTGCTTTATTTGTAATTCATAATACGTATTGAAATGTATACCTAAGTATCCATATATACATCAATTATTTGTACATGAGTACATATAATCAGTCCTTGTATTATGTATGTATGTTGATACACTGAGTAATTATTAACTGTAAAACAAGACATATGCTATTCTGATTAGTGACATGTAATTTTGATGTTGTTTATATTTATGGGGTGGCTCCTGTGGTAGCGATATTGTATATCTTAATGAGAGTCTCCCGACCTTATCTATTACTTACGTTATTCATTGTATATCGTATTTATAGGTCAAATAAATTGATTCTGTGTTCTGAGTATCTTGCGGTCTGTCTCTCCGATCATTGCGGAACACGTAAACACTAGTGGCATGGTTTCACTAGATACTTGGGGAATTGCGATCGAAATCTTTGCATTGGCAACCATGCATGTTGAAGGCAACTGTGTACGTGTTCAGCAAGTGTGGCCTGTCGCAAAAGTGGCTACGATATAAGTCACTTATGTCTGGTGACAAGAGCCACCCAGACGAAGTGATTCTGATCCAGAACCTCCGCCACCATTATGAACCAGCCATGCTACTAGACATGCTATGAACTTTGTGAATAGATTCAAAAATATCTGCATATACGTATGCATGTATGTATGTGTGATTCTATGAATATCTATTTATTTCAATTATATGAATATTTTAATGGTAAATATATGTATACATATATTATGGTGAATAAATTATTATATAACTTCCATGAATTGATATAAAAAAGTACAATTAATACACTAATTTAGCATGGGATTTATAGAGGGCAATCTTATACCGGAGAGGCAGCATAATACCGGTATAAGATTGCCCTCCCGGCAGTTTTATACTGGTATAATATTGCCGGAGGGGGGCAAAATTATACTGGGGGCAATATTATACCTTTATATCGAGGACCAGTGTGTGAAGATTCCAAGATACAACGGAGTACTCAGTATTCATAGTTACACAATAAACAGGGACTGCACCTCGGGCTAGTTGCGGAGTCGGACGTGTTATGATCAGTCAGAGCCGGTAGACACGTATATCTCATACGGCTACTGCTCCACAGAAGGTACATTTTTGGAAAGATTGCATCGGAGTCGACGCTCCGATTTTCGGATCGATAACGTTCGTGCTAGGCGTAGATTTGCACCGCCAACTGCCATGTTGATAAAAAGGCCAACATTTATGTAGCTCGGTGACCATTCCTTAGGATTGTTGAAAACGATTTATACTTGAACCTCTGACAGACATGTTCATTTAGACACCATCTCGATCTCCTCTCTGGGAAGCATTAAGGCAAGGTGAATTACTACGCGAACACTATTAAACAACTTCTGTTCACATGTGTCCACTATCAGTGGCATTGCGTTTACTATATGTGACATCGATAGCCTATTTGATGATATAAGCATTGCACTTCGGGTACCTAGTCTTGAAGCAAGCATGGTCCAATGTGTGAACTAATTCGGAAAACAAGGTTACATTTCAAACATCTTAAACATTTTCAACAGTGAAGGGTCGAGCAGATGCTATCTGGAGAATACTTTATACATGCAGATAGGTGCATAACTATACTACTGTCCATTTGTTATACTAGTGTTATTTCACATGGACATCTACCTGATGGCTTTATGAAAACTATTATTATACCGTTGGTCAAACAAATCTGGTGACACAAGTGATGTTAATAACTACAGACCTATAGCGCTCGTCACAGTTGCTTCTAAGATCTTTGAAATTATACTGCTTGACCTTATAGAATCGTATCTGGATACAACTGACAATCAGTTTGGATTCAAAAAGGGACATTCCACTGATCATTGTATATATGCATTAAAAAAATTATTCAGTATTATAGAAGCTACATAAGTCATGTGTATACTTGCTTTTTAGACGCATCTACAGCATTTGATAAAGTGAACCACTAGATACTCTTTAGAAAATTGCTTAATCGTGGTGTGCCTGTCCTACTCGTGAGAATCCTGTTATACTGGTAGAGAACCCAAATGTTTTGTATTAAATGGAGTTCCACAACCTGTGACTTTTTTAATGTATGTAACGGTGTTCAATGTGGATTTTGTCTCCCTTCCTTTTTACTGTACACATCGATGATTGAAGCAATATGTTAAACAATGCAGGTAAAGGTTGTCACATACAGAACTGCTGTACTAATCACATGTTTTATGCAGACGATTTATGTGTTATTGCGCCTAGTCCCAGTGGTCTTCAGGCATGGCTGAATATTTGTGCACATTTTGGTTTTGAAAATGGTATTGAATATAATCCTATAAAGTCGATATGTATGGTCATCAAACCAAGCGGCTTTCATCTAAAATGCCCGGATATTTATATGAACAGTGACAAACTTGTATTTGTTAAAAAGGTGAAATATTTAGGAGTAGTGATATGCATTGACCCGAAGGATGATGAAGATATGTTAAGACATCTGCGTAGCTTTTATGCACGGGTCTAACAGAATTATTCGTAAATTTCCCCACTGTTCCATCGATATTAAACTAAATATGTTTCATGCATATCGTTGTACAATTTATTGTTTCCAACTCTGGGTAAATTTGAACAAGGGCACATATTTAAAACTTAAAGTTGCCTACAATAATATGCATAGACGGGTCCTAGGATACCGCCGACAGGACAGCAAGTAGCATGTTTGTCAATAATGCTATAGATGCTATGTATAGATACCTTTGACGCCCTGTTGAGTAAGAATGTTTACGGTTTTAGAAACATTAACAATGGCCTGATTAAGTGCACTTGGACAATGGGTGATCATAGTTTTTTGTAACTGAGTTTGCTTTAACCAGGACATTTTTAGTGCAGATGTCGTCCACTGATGTTAGGCTGTTGCCTACGATTTTCTGGGCTCTTTTCACAATTCTGGTCAACACATCGGGGCGCAGAATACTTTCTACTGTTAACCTGTAGAAGAGTTCCAGTATAGTTAACTAACGTGATAGATTACGCAACTGTTATTGTGTATTAATTATTAAGACGAAAGAAACATAACAACAATTATGTGTCTTCCAATGTTTGTATGACATTACAACACACATTTGGCATGACACATCGATACGTAATATTTATATTGTAATAATGAAAAGACGTTAGTTGCCCAGGCCCGTAGCGTGGTTGCTTGGGTGGCCCGGGGTGGGGCGTTTTCGACATGTAATTGCAGGTTCGTAAAAAATTCCTACTGTGCCCCTATGAGACCTCCAACAACACTCCCATGAGGCTTCCCGACACCCCATTGAAACATTAAGCGGAACTATTTTCCTTCAAGCAGATGTATTTTGCTTTAGCGGAGAAGGGGATTCACCCATCCCACCCCATCCCAGCCTATGTGCCTGGTTGCGTGCCGCCGTGTACTCCATGTTAGCTGAGTTGACAGAAAGACGAATGCTCCAGTGCGAGAGGAAAGAGCGCAGGACAACGCCTGGTGGCACAGCTTAAACAATGAAAACTGACGAAGCCTTAGCCCTGTATTTGCATCAGTCAAAGGCGAAGTCGAGAGAAAACGATATCTGGGCCAAGACGTGCCGCATGAGTTAACGGTATCAAATAACACGGGAGACCGCGAGGACTAGAAATGTCAGGATGACATCAACGGCTCCCACGGGCTGATGTGAAGAAGATACCGCTATTATGTGGGATGGGCCTCGGTGTAATAAGTGCACTTATTCACCGAGCCGTATCGATAAGATCGCGATGCAATCGCACTACGGGAGCAGCGGCGCGTTTATGTAACACGTCTTTAAAGTATTGAGACTAATATTCAAGAAATAGTAGCATACCTTGTAATTATATGCTGAAGTAACAGCAACATGGTATTATAACAACTGTATGACCACCGCGTAGTCACGTGGAATCCTGTTTAAAGTTGGCCAAATCGTAACGGGTTCTCGACCGGCCGAAATAACGGTGCCTTTTGTTAGCCTCAATGTTATTGTACTGTTTTCAAGAGGAAGGCAAGTTAAATGATAAACAAGACATAGCAAAAGTATACCGGACTTGGATTTAAAGGACGAGTATTTAAATTTATATTAAATAAACCCTTTCTGGTCACGAGAAAATCAGTCATCCTGCAACTGAATTTAAGTCAGTCATCTAATAAAGTACTAACTAGAATTAATGCATGACTGAAATGTGCGAAAAGACCTACTCAGAATACTATTTTGTCATGACGTCGCATTTTTGTCGTAGCGACGAGTGAAATGACGTCGTGGTGACGTTGTGAAATGATGTCGTGATAACGAGAATGCAAGGACTTAAAAATGTTGCTACGACGTTGTGATATGACGTCACCTCGACGCAGTCATAGTCCGGGAGTCAGCTCTATTAAACTGGTCCGAACCTTGTTTTTAGGCAGTGGTTGGTGGGCGAAACAGGAACAGTTCTTTATGTACACAGTTTTGTTTTTGTTTTTTAATACAAATAACATACAAATAACAGGAATATATATAGAAGAGCTTGTTGTCTAGATTGTTGGGTATGTCAATGTCTGGATATACTTTTTGAATTCATCCAAGCTGTTTAGACTAACAATATGTTGAGGGAGGGAATTCCAAAGGCGAATGGCACTGGGGAAAAAAGAAATGGTAGTTGCATCTGGAGTAAGCAATCTGGTACGATTGTGAATGTTGTTGTCTAGTGACAACGTTTGTAGAATTAACATTTATATAAGATATTGATTTGTTGGTATTCTAACTAAGCCATTAGTTATCTTGTGCATCATACACAGTTTAACATCGGTTCGTCGGTCTGTTAGTGGTCTCCATCGTAATGTGTATAGCATGCCTGTCACGCTAGAGGTGTTACGGTGTCTATATCGGACATATCGGGCTGCACGGTGTTGAATCATTTCTATTTTGTTTATTTGTGTTTGCGTATACGGATTCCAGACGGTACAACAGTTTTATAGAATAGGTCTAACAAAGGTGAAGTAGGTCGTCGGCGTCGTCGCCGTCGTCGTCGTCGTCGTCCCCGTCCCCGTCCCCGCCGCCGCCGTCGTCGTCCCCGCCGTCGCCATCGTCGTCGTCGTCGTCCCTGTCGCCGCCGCCGTCGTCGTCGCCATCGTCGTTGTTGTTGTCGTCGACGTTGTTAACCTTGTCAGACGGTATCCAATTCAATATTCTGCATACGATTCTCTTCGTGAAAGTCAGTATTCTTTTCCGATTTTTTATGTCAGTCTCCACGTGAAAATTAGAAATGCCTGTCTGTTCTCGGATGTTTTGAGTCGTCTTCTGTGTTTGTTATCTTGGTGATGTTACTGCAAAAGGTACAATATTTGTTCGGTTTGTTTCACTGGATCCATCCAGATGGCATATTCGTCTATATCTAACAGTAAATTTGTCGGATTTTTTTCCGTTTAAAATCGCTCAATTGTGACCACAGAACATTCGTTGTCATTACCTTGCCCGCGGTAATACAGCACCTGCTCAGTCCGGCCAGTATTCCTATTTTTATGACGATCCTAGATCAAACGATTCGGTATGCAGATTACGTCAAAATGTTTTGAATTTCGAACAAGGTGTCTTAGAACCGTACAAGCGTTGTTTATCGCATCGTCCTTGATGACTCGGCTTACGTCGCTATAATTCTTTATCTGCTTTTGCGTAATCGCATCAGAGAATGACGGAACAGTTGACTCGGTGCTAATGGCAACCAACAATGCGGAAGATATTGTTTACATGTGTTTGGCATGTGCCGCGGGACTCACAAAACATCAAACTCACCAAGTCACACAGTCGGTGGACTGCTAAGAACAGTTTGGTTTTACATAATGTTACCAACTAGCAACCGCACCGACCACCTTAATGGACACACCTTGGACAACGGCATCTTTATAAAGGACCGCGCCACAATGCCAGTCACAGTCGTCAACAGACAGAGACACGAGAAGAGAGAGCAAATTTCGCGAGACCTACAGCAACATGAGCTGTCCAAAGTTGGTAAGTGCCATAACGTTGATATTCTGGATTGGTCACTAAGATGCGGCGTATTAGGCTTCACAAGACACTGACTACATTGACACTGTCTTATTGGGGAAACATTGCAAGGTTATTAAAATATTGGTATTCTTCTTACGTGAATGACCAAATGCTAGTTGGTAAAGAAAAATATAAAATACCGTTATACGTTTTATTTATTTACTTAAATTATTTTCTTTATTTAGTTATATATTATTTATTTGTATCATATATATATATATATATTAGTTCCTAATGTCACAGTTGTATTATCTATGATAATTATTTAGTAATATACGACTAACACTACTTAAGAATATCCCGGGTTTGAGGACTTTCATATACTGGATAGGAGAACATTGCAATGTTATTACAATGTTTATTTGTTACAAGAATGTAAAAATGTCAGTTGGTGGAACAAAGTACATACGCAAGACGTTTTACTTATTCATTTAAATTGTTTTACACAGTTATATGTTATTTAGGTTTAACTTGACTTTGTTTAACGTTGTATTTTCATGATAACTGGTTAGTATTATACAATTAGCACTACTTAAATATATCCAGGGTTTCCGGACATTCATAAAACAAAATCCCGTGTTTTACTTAATTTGGCGTGTGATGCGCATTTCTTCATGAGAAACAATCACTTGTTTGTAGAATTCGTGTTTGGTGGTCGTGCTGCTGGTAGCAATGAGCGCGCACTACAGCTATGGTAAGTTCATGTATGCGTTATTTATTCAGACATTTTGGTTCAATCTGTTGATTGCTGATGCTTCTGAATACTTGTTTCTTGTTGTCGTCAATGTGCTAAGCGCAACATTGGCTAGAGTTATTGACTTTTTAACTATATGACGATCACAGGTATGATATAAATAAATCCATGTTATATAATGAACACAGTTGACTTTTATTGCAGTGCAATACTTGCATGTCTTCGTAGGCTTCTGTTTCGTGGTATAATTTATAGAGTTATCAGTACTTGGACTACTTATATTTTTATAAAGTTATATATGCATTGTAGTAATCCATGTTGTTTCACAGGAATGATGCACATTACTTAATGTGTTACTTTGATTATTCGTGTAATAATCAAAGTAACATTAAACTATATTATAAACTAAAGTTTTTTGTGAAACGATCTTGCTGATAGCATAATAATCTATCGTCGTAAAAATCAATTGAATTATTACGGGTCTATTTAAAAGAACGCTATTCTCGATGGGCCTTAGTTGAGTTGTGTCGCTTTCTACTGTTAAATCTTACAGTTTGCGAAATATATTCGTCTTAGCCATTCCTTTTGAAATTACAATCACTTGTAGTAGTAACAATGTCGAATCTACATACCGTTACTTTTAAATACAAATCTGTGATGACCATACAGTTCCACCCATGTCATACTACCGCCTATCCTTTATGTAGGCGTACTTGTGCCACAAATTAAATAACAATAAACAGGCCAATTGTTGTTGAAACGGAGTTACCCCTGGGTTCCTCCAACTACGTCATTTTCATTTTGTCGCGGTCCTACAGGAGCTGGCGAGCACCACAGCAACTGCACGCAAAGTTCTGACTGCAAGTTTGCCAACAGTTACTGCCAGAAGTACGATGAATGCAAGATGGGGCTGTGCGAATGCACCAACGACTATGAATACGAATACGGCATGTGCAGGAAATGTAAGAACTTTCCAGAGATACCTCACATAGGCCGACAATCAATAACGTTCCATGTAGCGAGCTAACTTATAATAACAAAGCTGTTATACTATGCTAACTCTCTGTGGAGTAACACACAATTCGTCAAAACATTCTTATTTTCATATCCAAATGTGCGTTGTCCCTGTACATTAGAACGACATATTGCTAAGATGGCAGCATTAGTACTAATGGCGTTCCGTTAGAGCGACGCTGAACGTAATTCCCCTGGTCTTGGTCCATTACTGCCCTCGTTTTTGTCCACATCGTTTCGTCTGCGTGATAGGCGATGCGATATGGATAAGAAAAAAATAAAGTCTGCCATCAACCGAGACATGGGAATTACAAACGTCGTACGTGTTCAACGTAACGTCATCCTTCCAGAATGTCCATAGTCACGATGATCCCATCTCAACAAGATAGGAACAAGCCTAAAAATAAATGTCTTGCTTTGATATGACAGTAAGAATTTTATGCTGCGTTCACACGGAGTGTAAGCGGTTTAACTAAGCGACTTAACTTCACGTGTACGACAATTATATAGCTTGGAACAGTTGTAGAAATGACGCGTGGCGTTGCGAACAATTGTAAACCGGTTTATTGTTAAGTCTCTTAAAGTATTATGTGTGGATACCACATAGGCGAACAAAAATTAACTATCCTGAAGAATGTTCAGTAACCTAACGTACAACGGTTTTGTTAAGACGACGTCGTAATATAGTAAAGTGAACTAAAGGTGTGTGTACGCTTCTCGTGATTAATCGAAGTAAAGAGCGATTATCGACGTTTTACGGCATTTGAGGAGATGAGTGGACGTTCGGATATAATATACCGTATATCCAAAACAAATGTGTTATTCTGATTGTACCCGGGGAAATATGAGTATTCTGTTTTGAAACGATCGAATGAGGAAAAGTGCCAAGGAAAACTATGACACTCATGTTCAGAACACATAGCATAATCAATTGATTTGTTGAAGTAATAAATGCGTTTATACAGCAAATGGCTCATTGCGTGGATGAAACTAATGTGTGTGTTGTGTTTGTTTGTTTTTTTCAGTGGTGAAGATTGGAGAACGTTGCAACCCGAACGACAACACCTGCTACGGTCTGCACTCGTCATGCAAGGGTATCTGCGCGTGTCACCGTGGCTTCACGGCGGCTGAAGACAAGAAGTCGTGCGTCGGCCACAAGTACGGAGAAGCTTGCAATGAACACTTGGAGTTCGCACCCTACATCGCTGACGGCAACGAGATCTGGGACTACCATTACTGCAACGAAGGTGGGTGTCTCCAAATGGCACAAGCTATCGAATGATTAATACCGATATATAATAATACGATAAAATTGGAACAAAATTGTTTTATATCCAGCCAGACGACGAGTACACGCCTCTCGTTTATGGTCATTCACTTTCTTGTGCCATCGGCGATGTATTAAAAATGTATTTAGAGTTAATTACTTACGTGTTTGCAATATGCTTTTCTAGAGCCTATATTCAAAGGTCACCACGGCGTTATTACGTTCGCTCTACTCTCGTCGTGATTGGTGATAGTAGAAACTAAATGGTCAGCAGGGGCAAGGTTACGATTTATATCGTAAGATAATATACTACCTTAGGACTTATATAATTCAGTAGTCTATAATGAAGAGGATATGACGTCATTGTTACGAAACATACATAGTAAAGTAGATGCACAATGTAACGACGGTGAAAATAAATTACGGCGGATGATGTTTTGAATGATATTAATCATGTTAAGAGTAACAAATGTGATGTAAATGGAATTGTATATACATACTACTTTATTCATGCACCTAACAAATTACATGTTTTCCTTCCTTTGCCATTCACAGCAATTGTATACTTCACGGGCATACCCCAGATGGTTTTAATATATCCACAATTCAACCTCTGGTAAAAAAAAATAAGAGGAAATCAGCAAATGACTCTGATAACTATCGAGCCATTGCTCTTAGTAGCCCTCTGTCGAAAATATTTGATTGGGTTATAATGATAAAAAGTTCTGATGCTCTTAAAACAAGTGATTTACAGATTGGTTTCAAACCTCAAAGCTCTACAGCTAAATGTACATTTGCGTTAATGGAGACTGTGAACTATTTCCAGCAGAACAAATCAGATGTTTACGTGTTATTACTAGATGCTACTAAAGCATTTCATAAAGTAAATTATATTAAACTTTTTAACTTACTGATAGAAAGAGGAATGAATCCCCTTTTAAAAATATGTTTACTTTATACACTAATCACTAATATCACACTAACTCACACATACACACTAATCAACATTTAAATGTATCATGGAACAATTCCATGTCGTTGCATTTCTCCACTACCAATGGTGTGAAGCTATCTACATTGATGAAATGTAAACAAGACTCTGCATGTCTGGTTTTGGCTGTATGACTGGTCATAAGTATTATGGTGCTGTTGGCTATGCTGATGATATATCTTTGGTAGCTCCATCGATATATGCATTGAACAAAATGTGTGATATAGGTCTAAAATTTGCATATGAATATGATTTACAATTCAAACCGGCAACTTATTATATATGGCAGTGGTACCGACTGCCCATTTTACTTTGATGGTTTAAAAATGAAACAGAGTAAAAAAGGGCTCCAGTTAGGCCACATTATTGGTCCTGACACTCACCAGGCTATGATAAAAGATATGAGTCATGTTTTTATATGGCGTGTAAATGCATTATCTAATTTTGGGTTTTGTAATATAAACATAAAACGTCAATTATATATGTCGTACTGTACATCTTTCTATGGTTTATGTATGTGGAACTTACAAAACAAACATCTTAAAATTAATATGTTTTATACTACGTGGCGCAAAGGTATCTTAAAAATGTTTAATCAACCAGTTTGCACGCATTGAAACCACGTTTAGCAGACTGTTTACCGATTCAAATTCAAATTGTGAATCGAATGGTACGATTTATGCAGAGTTGCTTGAAATGCAGTAACTCCAGTTTGAAAATGCTCTCTCATCTAGCACTTCAAGGTAGTGGATCATACATGTCTA
Organism: Paraescarpia echinospica; assembly: GCA_020002185.1. Lineage (NCBI taxonomy): Eukaryota > Metazoa > Annelida > Polychaeta > Sabellida > Siboglinidae > Paraescarpia > Paraescarpia echinospica. Next base: position 20,088 of record JAHLWY010000634.1, on the reverse strand, counting down.
AAAGTTTTAACTATATCATGTCCAAATTCAAACTTGATGCCATGACATTCTTTAGAATGAAGTCTAATAAGTTTTATGGTATGATTCAAGACCAATGGAGTGGCTAGATGATGAACTAGTGTGTAGTCTCATTTGCAAAATATGTGTTACATAATATAGATGATGCGAGTAGTACTTCTTTTTTAGCCATTGCTGAGCTGCGCTCATTGCTTACTGTTTTATATATACAGTAACTTATATACACTTATATACGATTTAGTCGAATTGTAAAATTTTTAGTACGAATAAATGTATTATCATATACTGTTGCAATGTCTCTACTGCAAACCTCCCCGTGATCTTAAGGAAATACTATGAATAATCCATATGTTGGAAGGGAGCAATGCATTTCTAAAATAATTGTACAACAATTGTAGCTGTTCACCTGTTTGACGCAAATGTATGACTTGTGTAAGGTTACATTAAATTTTGCATACCTTCAATCATACATTGTTTTTCTTTTCAGCAAAAGGTTTGAAATGCGACACCACGACAGGAGGCGCTACAAGCGGCAAATGTATCTGTAAAGCAGGCTGGAAACGGGTGGTGGACCACTGCGAAGGACGTAAGTACATCATGCTATGCCCTATATATATGATACTATACTACCTCACATTAGAAATGTTTTTTAGATGTACTCATTTTATACTGTAGTCCGTTATGGTCAGATGTCCGCAATAGAAGGTCTATAACAATTACACACTTCTGCTTCTGTGTGTTTAACATTTCTTTCGTTATTTTAAAAATATTGGTGAACTTATAACGTTGGATATTAATTCATCACGATAGTGTTTATTTGATTGGTAAAGCAATGGCTGCAAAAGATTAGAGGGCGGGGTTGAGAGTCAAAGGAACCATGACGTTTATTGTGGATGTGATATTTGAATTCAGAAGGTTGATGGAGATAGTCTATCGGGGCTAAGGAGTAGTTGCGTTTGGTCGCAAAGTCTCAAAACATGCTAAGCATTACTAGCGTGTGAAACATTACGTTAATGCAAATTGACGCTAATAGCCATTTTGGATAGTAAATGTCCCACACCATATATGTTGGCGGTTTGAAACAGTGTTAAATGTATAACTGTATTTGGATTTTGCGATTTTATGAGACCCGTCACTAAATTATCTGACCGCTCGTCTGCACTACTAAGCTAATTCTGATATTGTTATAGTCAAGAAAGGCGAGACCTGTTCTACGAGCGCGGAGTGCGCCTCCACTTACACCTGCAACAACGGCACGTGCAGCTGCGGCAAGGGCAAGAAAGAACTCACCATCAAGCACACCCACGCCGATGGAGTAGTGATCACACAGTCGCGCTGTGTCAACGATAAAGGTAACTAGACGTACAGTAAAGCTGTATGTGCAATGTGTTTACATCATATTTTAAATGTGTTTACATCATATTTTTAAATATGTTAATGCATCAGTAAGGCTAATAAAGCAACAAACGCCGACGATGTGTTATTAAGCATAACGCACGCCGCCTCGGACGTCAATTGTAACATCATCAACCCAATCACTACTCGCCATACATACATCCTGGCAGTCTGGCAGAATCTCATCCCAGGCATCGAGGTCCACTCGCCTTATCTTACGTCCATTCGCTTCCCTGACCAATGGCCTGAAAATTACAAATTGGCGACGCATTTAATAAAATAATTAAGGCAGTTCTCCTCGTTGTTTAATCTAGCACATATATCAGCATATGACACAAGTCGCATTGTTCACCGGTATATAATATTATGTCTTGCCATTCAATGTCTCCGAGAAGGCTATGCTAATGCCACCATGACAGTGATGTTTCCAGTGAAACGGCGATATCTACTAATCATGATTTTGTACTGCTATTTTGCAGCTAAGTCTGGTCTGTCGGCGAAGTCTTCGTGCACTCAGAGCTATATCACACAGCTGCCCTTGTACCGAACCAAGTGGTGGGACTCCGGAGAGAATGACACGATCTGTGGCGACAACCTGAGGTGTGCCACTTGCATCGAGTCGGCGAACGCGAAGAACGACAACACAATGTGTCTCTCTGGTGAATGATATCGCATGGGTTTCCCTTACATAATTATTTAGCTATATTATCGCAGAGAAAATTAATTAACCATTACATTATAATCAAAGTTAGGCAGATGACCTCCGTCAAGCTTCACCATGGCAAACATGTTTACATATGTAATTACATTATTAACACAGCATACATCAGTCATATGTTCCTGCTTATTGTTCTTTCTTGTTAAACAACTTTGCTTTTTACTTACGTCTCAAAGGGTAAATAAAATACCATGGGATGTCCGATAGATCAACTTTGTTTTTAGCCGCCACATTAGCTAGTTTTGTAGCTAGGCATTACAATGTGACACAATGTGACGCAATTGATCGCCAATTAAAATTTATATGGAGTCATCTTATAAATGAAAAGCACAAAAATGGTGAGACTGAACAAAAAGTACTTATTGAGTCGTGTTACTTACTCCCTTACAACAATATTCAAATATCCACTAAATCTAAACAGCCGAATTGAGTCGACTTAGCCGTGTTTGTGAGTAAAGTAATTTGATGACAAATATCTTAGGCCAATACAATATTCTGCTCTGACAATCTCTACAGAGGTGCCAAGAAACCTGCTTTGGGAAGGAAAACTTATTACGTTTGTTTTGTTAATTTTACAATATATCTCCCTTCACGTTTTTCAACTAATCTCCCTTTTCTTAACCAAATCCCTTAAATTATTACATAACTTGTTACAGTATGTGTAAAATGACACAATTTAGACCTTCAATTTTTCAAACAGGAGAATCTATTTTAACTTCATCCTTGCATGTGGCGCTGTTGCATACGTCACCTGTGTCACTCGATAAAAAAAATCAGCCGCACAATGAAGTGCTCGCAGTATTATATATCCATGGGGAAATTAACGCCATGGTATCTTCTTCTTCAGGTCCCAAACCCTCGCCTTCGGCCGCTCCCCGTCCCGCCAATTCCGGTGCCGGCAGCGGCTCCGACGGGATTGGTCTAGACGGCAAGAATTCCGCCGGCCACGTGTCGATGAACGTGATGGCGGTGTTTGGCCTGCTGATGGCGGCGCTCCTCTTCAACTAGAACAAACCAGTGATCTCCGCATTCAACTGAACAGCAAACATAAAGTCTTCCGTTTGGGTGCCGTGCGTTGAGAGACATTATAGCCACGTCGGTTGACAAAGAACAAAAACAATTTCAGGCAAGGAATTAAAAGTCAGCCAATTCCGGATGAACCGAACTACCAAGAAGAACGTTATGTGTTTGACTGGATCGAGAAACGTTAGATTCATATCAGCTGTCGACGAACAACAGCATTTCAACCATGGTGCTTTTAGAGTGGACATGAATTTAGAAGTTACTTTACATCCAACTGCTGAAAGCGAACAAGAACAATGGAAAAACTCAAACAAAGAGTCACCTGCAACACAATGTGCAATGCAAAGTACTAAATCTAATAACCGGCAGCTGATAACACTTTGTCATGATAATATACAAAGCTGCCTTAAGACTAACCACGTTAACCGCAGTAGGACATATAGTAATTGCTGGTCTCTGTTCCTGATATGCGTTTATGTTTAATGCACAGCGTTTGTTCTGAGTGTGTTATGCGTTCTGAAAGGTATGTGATTGCACATTTCAGTCTCACAATAGTGTATATCCACTATTTGTATATGCGTGGAAACATGCATACATGCATACATGCATACATACATACATACATACATACATGCATGCATGCATGCATACATACATACATAGATGTACATAATTAGGGGTATCTATAATTAGAGGTGTGTATATATTTAGATTAGAGGTGTGTACAAATATTTATGTATAGTGTGTGTATGATGCAAAATGATTAATGATAATGGTATGTGGAGTTTTGGTTTTACACATGTTATTGACAATAAAACGTACTAAATAAACAAAACAAGATATCGTTTGTCACTTTACATAAACGCATCAATGTTGATTTATTATTATTCCGACATACACATTTCTAATCGGTTAATTAGTAGTTGCCCAATTTTGGAAAGTCTAATGTGAAATTTTGTTTTTTTAACTTCCTTAGGCTTAAAGGGGAGAGACAGGCAGAATGGGGGGGAGAGAGAACTCGACTTTTCACCGGGGAATAAACTTAATTGTTTAAAATAGTATTTGATGTGTACTTGTTTTGGGTACAGAGACAGTATATGCTATGTATTGTTTTATATTGCCCAGTCTTTATTATATATATTTGGCAACGTGTTTGCTAAATTAATTTCTGATAAGATCGTACGATTTTTGTCATGCTTCGTCATTAATAACACCTGCAGGTTATGATTTTCCTGAACCGCCACATTTTAGAAGAAAAAAAAGTTATATGTCACGCCTGCCACTATCTACTATCGGAGTTCGCAATATCATGTACGGTTCTCCTTAGAAGATAGTCTTGTGTTGTGAACCCATTGTTATCATTTATACTACAAAGCAGTATCGATAACCTAGTTATTCCTATTACTGTTATCGTATAACTTTGTATGCGAAATGGATTCGCTCAAGTTATTTCCAACAGACTAACTTCATAAATGGCCTAACCTCCGAAATAAGTACTACTATATCACTAGACACAGTGTTTTGTGAAAAGTATTGCACAAAAATTGTTGCTGGAAAACTTTCATAAACAATTTATCAAACGATCTAATTTCTGTATGTGAACGATTTCACTACCTATCGAATGAACTTTGGATAACGGTTCGACTTATCACGTTGATAGTAGCTTTGCCCACTCCAACGTGAAGTTGTATTCCGGGTATATCCATACATATATCTCGTGATTAGTTATGCCTGCATTCACTGAAATGGGTGGAAATGGCGCTTCACGATAGTTACGTACGTCATTTCCGTCTTAACTTAAGTAAACCGCTATGCGTCGCGTCTGCACATCAAGCCATGTGTCCGTACCGTCGTGGTCCTAACAGTCGAGCGGCATTTCCCCAAAAGTGCTTTATTTTAGGACTTTGAATGTCCCGTACTATACATGCACCGACGTCGTACACCGTTTGAAGGAGACATTTCTATCCGTTAAAATCAGGTTTGGTTCGGAGCTGTTAAGAGTTTCAACAATGGTGTACCGAATATATATACGTATATATGTGTGTCTCACACACACACACACACACACACACACACACACACACACACACACACACACACACACACACACACACACATAACAACTATAATAGAGCTAGCGTATGTAGGCACCAAACTTTCAGGGATTATTCTATGACTCCTCGAATGAAACATTTTCGAAATTTCGGGTTCTTCGTGGTCTTAGGGTAAACCAATTGTTGACAATATAACTTACGTACAACCATTGTCGAAAACACACGCACAGCGAAAACGTAGCGGTATCTAGCATATTATATTTAACTACATGGGCGATTAATATTAATTAGTAGACATCACGCGTAACAGTTGTGCATCAATCACGTGACCTGTTGCCTAGTAAACGGTTCGTCAAACCATAAAAAATGGATGCCGCAGACCCTTGGTTGAAACGACAACTACACTGTTGTATGTGAAATCATTACATTGTCTATGTGATGACGGCTAATGCAATACTTGACCCTCCCAGCACCATTCGTCCAGTAACACGTTAATGCGTATCCAAATGAGATGAAGTTTGATGTAAATACCCAGTTTTGACAAACAGTGATGGTGATTTATTTCGTAACGTGCTGCCACCTGCCGCATGAGTTCGACAATAATTGAACAGGTGCATTTTCACAATTCTCTATTTTGGCGGGGATATCTTGAGACCGTAACGTGGTGCCACTTGCCGTAGGAGTTGTTAAAGAACCATTGTCTTTCTATGATACCATTCTTTGGTGAAAATAAATGTGCATACATAAACGTGCTGCCAACAGTCAAATAAGTAAACAATTAAACTGTTTCTTGTGATGAGGTGTATGCAAGTATAATATAATTTCGTATATTATATATTCATATATTAAAATATTCCAACTTAATAATGTTCACACAATGATTTATTTCCATAACATATATGACAAACTCTATCTTATATAATAAAAATTTAACTTTGCCTATCTGGATATTCAACAAATTACGATCTGCACGTCTGAAGAAAAACATGTTGGCAATACTGGAATATGCAATCAACACCAGACAAAAAAGGCAAATATATATATATACGATCGCATGTTCGCAAGTATGCAATATTAAATGTGCTAATTTCACACCAAAACAAACATAGTGCTCACTTAATACTGGACTCAGTGAACATAACAATATATTATATTTATGGTCTCCAGAAATGCGATCACACACTTTATATATTATTATATTATGCATTTTGGTGCAGACATCTGTTTATTTAAGTCTTATAGTTTTGTTATGTTTTGACTTTAGCAATTGGTTGTAACTTTTAGGTCGTTATCAAGTATACACGTATCAGAGCTTGAGTTGTTATTGTTCATCGCCGACTGAAATCAATAGACTGTTTCACGAATTACGTCGGCCCAAAGCACTCGACAGTTCTTCATTGTTCGCTTGAATCCGGAGTACTCGGACGTTTAATTCCTTGCGAACTCTGGAAACACCAGGGCTTGGGTTGCGTTTGTTCATTAGCGACTGGTATGAATCTAATGTCTCATGAGACAAGGCAGGCAAGTACACTCTTGTTCTTCTTCATTGTTCTGTAGATCTTGAATTGACTGACGTTTAAATCTTTGTCAATTATTAAACCATCGGTGCTTGAATGCTATTGTTCAATGTCGTTTGATACTAATCTATATTAACACATGACAGTTTTTCCGTCGTTGTTTGGTTGAATGATAACTTCGCTTGCTAGTTCAGGTTCATGAGAAGTACCGACATGAGAAGACCCAACACGGCCATCGTGTCTGTGAACAGCTAGTCAGCGGAACCTAAAGCGGGAGGGAGAAGAAAAAGCAATAAAGTTACTTGAATTGCAACGTGACGATGACATCAGTAATGTTTCCATGAATAATGTGTGAACATTTAAACTAACACATAGTCTGTCAGAACAAAGTAATGTATTGGCATACATTTTATCAACGAATATGCGTCCGTACGCAAACAATGCATAACATATTTTACTTGGCTATAGGTCTATAGATGTTTAAGCATTTAAAAGTTGTAGTCACGGAGTAACATTGCTTAATAAACTATCTACTTGCCTGTCACTCCTTTCAGGTTTATTTACTTATAAGCTGATACTGTCTAAATTAAATTGCATTATTAATTGATTTGTTTGTTCAGATGTCATTTTTCTGCGGTACTGCCCTTTAAAGGAAATGAAATAAATTGCATGTGTGTCCTGTGCATCTTAAAGAGTTAATGCATATGCAACGGCAACCAGTAGTATTCTGCAAGTAAATTACTATAACAAACATTTTTGAAGATACCTAATTTGAACTGCATGGGGAGTGCCATTGTGATAGCAAGCCTGCCGTAACGCTTGCTTACGCCTGACGAAAAACTTGGACTACTAGTATAGTTTGCGTCGCTTAGAAAGAAACCCATATATAACGAGGTCTTCTTAGGTCGGGTACAGCCCAATCTTGGGCTAACGCAGGAGTTTCTGGTGTGGTTGTGGGTTGCTTAAATTAATAAATTATTTAAAGGCGTTTGGGTGTGCTGATGGTTGTTTGAAAAGCAATGGGGCTTTCTATTTCAGTGATTTTTATTGGGATCATGTTCCATATACGGATTGCTCTGGGGTAGAACGAGAAAACAGCTGCATTAATGCGGCACCTGGGGGTTATATAGTGGCCACGGTTTCTTGACTGTGTTAGAAGGCCTGGCGGGGGGTTGATTTTGATGTTATTTAAAATTCTACAAAATGTCATGGCTTGTTTGATAATGCGTCGTCGTTCAAGAGTTGGCCATCCAAATGTGGATACTAGGTCTGCTGAGTTGGTTTGGCGTCTATGATAATTTTTAACAAATCTGGTAGCATATGGGAGATGCACCTCAGTGATACAGCCACCTCTCAATTAAGGTCACCCCTAGGTACTGTCCCAAATTATTTCCAAAAGAGGAAACTGTCCCGCTATTATGCTCATTTCACTATTCAAATCACGTTTGCCTATTCCCAAGGGCGACATTACTAATCCAGATTCCACAATAAATTTCGGCTAACCGTTTGTTAACGTTTTAATTATTTTTCTAAGCTGACTAAGGCAGCAATGAGTGACGATTGTCATCGCCGAATTTGCTTTGTCGCAATAACTTGTCTTGTAAACAAGTTATACCCCATGTGCGCACGGTGCATGGTATGATTTTTATAAAAGTTGATCATGCATGTAGACGTGAAACTCATCTTCTGAATGGAATGGAATACGATAGACCGATATACGAGCTGGCGTTTTCAGTGTATTTGTTTAGCAAAACGATAATTCTACGCGACATAGCTGGACGCTTATTGGTCAATCACCGCGGATGTGCACCACTATATCCGCTGTCATTGTTATTTGTATTTGAAAACGGTTAGTTTGTATTAACCGTCTTATGCGTATAGGCTCATACAATTGACAGTTGTTTTGCTTTAATACGTAAATTAACATGGGCGAATATCACTCACCAGAGAGACACATTGCGTTCGCCGACTCGACGCAAGTGTCACACTTCAGGTTGTCGCCACAGATCTTGCTGTTCTCGCCAGCGTTCCACCAATTCTCCCTATTGTAGTCCCTTGTACACTCTCCCTTCGCAGATACGCCACTTGTGGCTGTAACACATGAGTCATAGGAAGACGATATTATTGTCTTGTGTTTTATGTTGCATTATTGTCTTTGTATAGTTAAGGTTATGCCGAAGCCTTTTTTGAAAGGCACACTATAACGAGACATTATTGAAAGCTGAGAAGAAAGAAATGCTTGAAATTGAAGAAATACAACCAGTTATAAAACAATGAAACAACGTAACATTTCTCATCGAGAACGAATTGACGAGAAAACTTAGCACGAAACAGAATAAAATTGAAAGATATGTTACGTAAGAAGAAAAGTGCAAACAAAACAAACTGTATATATAATTGACTAAATTAAGTCAATAAAACGTGACTATATCAAATCTTTTCATATTTGTGAAACATCGTCGCATTTACTTATACTTTTAGTAAGAGTTCCTTTGACTATTAACGGTATATCGATTATTATATATTTGAGAATTTTGATAAAATACATCGGGATGAGGCTACCTTACCAAATTATATGACTTAGCTCTATCATCCACGCAGCGCGTTGTTGTGGTCTCCTAGCCGTCGGTGCCGATGTACTTAAATTAATAGTAACTTCGCGTTCCTTGTCGCCGCAGCTGCATTTATTATTGACACACGTATAACTTTCCTCGCAAGATTTTCGTGGGTTGCTGTAGGTACAGTCTTCCCCTTTCTTGTCTGTAAAATAGAAACATTATGTCACTCGTTCTGAAGAGATGTCAAACAATTAACCATGCATAGTACACAATTAGACACTAACAACACATAGTCTCGCTTAACGGACTCTCGCCTGGCTGCGTGACTTCGCCAGAACGATAGTCTGGCTCTGAATGGCCCTTTTGAATGTTATGCCATGAGAGCTGCCTCCTAGTGAATGTGCATGTGATTAAAAGGTATTAAACTACAAAAAAGTTTAATGTCGGTTTATTTTGTTTGTGACATGTTTCAATATAAGTTTAATGTTGACTACTTGTTATAGTATAGTATTATCTGATAAAAGTGTATCCTTATTGAATTTGTTATTTCATAGTTGGCCTGAGAGCCAATCATCGTCTCTACCCGAATCTGGGGTAAAGCCCCCTACCGGTAACAATGGCTGGAGTTTAATAACCCAGACCGTTGTAACGGGCCAATGCTGCCACCTCATGGCGGCTGGATATTCGAGGCTAAACAACACAGTGCTGGTATCGACTACCACGCTGTCATCGGCAATTAGGTCCAATCCCATTTCTTGCTGGAATCAACGAGTAGGTGGCGTTGACTTGTATTTTCTTACATCGACATCCAGCCTTATTTAATTCAAAACACAGCTAGAAAATCATACTTTTATATCAGTATATTCGACAACCATCTAAAATTCATTTGGCAAGAAAAATCAATAGTTTGTATAAAAAACAGAGTAACACTGTCATTGAATATGTTTCATAGTCGTGTTATCTAGATGTCCATACTGTAAGATCTCCTACATTAGACATACACCTCATCATAAAATGTTGCTGTCTCTAATGGATACTAACGGAAGACAATGTTATTCTAAATTAACACACTATATAACTCTAAATATATCCAGTACATGGTATTAATACACAGGGCTGTATATACACACACACGCACGCACATACAAGCTTGTACACACGCACGCTCGACGCGCGCGCGCGCACACACACACAAACACACAAACACAAACACAAACACAAACACACACACACCACACACACACACACACACACACACACACACACACACACACACACACACATGCCCGCACACACACACACACACACACACACACACACACACACACACACACACACACACACACACACACATTACAGCACATACATGGTTCGCAGTGGTCCCCGACCTCTTTCCAACCTTCGTTGCAAACACATTTGCCGCTTGTATCACTATCGCATGTCAACCATTTACGGGTGAATAACACCATTTCTTTAAGTAAGTCAACGGCAACACTTTTTTGGAAAACATTGAACAATGTCATTATTGCATTTACCATAGACCCTGTAATTAACTGAAAACGTATTCCCAAGAGCTGGGGAACACGTGCAAGTCCGTAGTCTGTGTGTCCTTACGTGTTAGAACCGCTATTCAGGGTGTATGGCAACATTCCAGACGTTGCTAAACACACATCTTTCCTTTTCGGCGTATATAACATTATGCTGCTAGTGGAAGTAACAATTAAATTAATTTGACTATTTATGCGTTTTAACTAAGTTAATCATTTTAATTTGTTTTTAATTTGGCTTGTCTTCTTAATGTCTATGTCTAGCTAATTTATTAAGTCAACTTATTTATTTTATTTATTTAACTTACTGATTTATCATATTTATTTAAATATTGTTTTATTTAGCTTACCTTGCATAATCGTTTTATTTTGCCTTACTTGTTTTAGCGCCTTTGGGCAGGTTTTTACCTCGGATACATGGCGCTTTACAAATCTATCCTAAATGTAATTATATCAAAACGTTGATCGCGTGGCTTGTTGGCCCTTATTATTCCAAGCATTGGATTGATCCATTGTTGGTCATGTGTGCTTTGGAAGTACTCACGGTCGTCACAATAATGCAAGCCCCAGTATTCTTTCCAGTGTGATGAGTAACTACCCCTTGAGTTGCAACCTTCCCCGAGCTTGCTGTTGAAGAAGCACGTCTTCAAATCAAAATCAAATCAAATCGTGACATTTATATTGCGCCGTTCCAACAATCGTTGCTCACGGCGCCGTACAGAATGTTCGGGAAAACAGATAAGTTTTAAGGTTTGATTTAAAATCAGTGTTTGTCATTCTTGTTGCAGTCAGCTTTTTCGGCAGCAAGTTCCATAGTGTTGGGGCTGCCACGCAAAAGGATCTATCACTCCAGCGACGCGATGCACGTGGTACACATAAATGATTGTGTTCACTGCAGCGCAACAATCGAGTTGGCTGACGTCTGTTCAAACATTTGGTGATATACTGTGGTGCACAGCCAGTCAGTGCTCGGTGCGTGAGTAGAAGTATCTTATATTCTACTCTAACTGCTATTGGCAGCCAGTGCAGCTTCATCAATAGAGGTGTAACATGACAGAACTTCCTGGCGCCGTCGACAAGGCGGGCCGCCCAGTTCTGTACTCTCTGCAACCGTTCTAGTTGTTTCACAGGCAGTCGGTGGAGTAATGCATTGCCTACGTCAAGTCTGCTGGTAACAAACGCATGTATGACTTGTTCCGTCGCTGCAGGCGTTAGATAACGTCTTATTCTTGCAATATTTCGGAGATGGAAAATTGCAGATCTACAGACAGCAGTCACGTGCGTCTCCATCTTCATCTCGGCATCGAACTGTACACCAAGGTTCCGTACATTCTGAGTTTCAGTGACCAAACAGCCTCCAATGCATAGTGTGCGCAGCTCAATTTTTTTTAGTTGTTGCGCAGAGCCGAGCACGATGACTTCTGTCTTTGAGTCATTCAACTTTAAAAAGTTTGTCACCATCCACGTCCTGATCTCCGCTACACATTCTTCAATACGGACGACAGCCGCAGCAATTTCCTCTTGGTGTGGTTTCACTGGAATGTAGATTTGAGTATCATCCGCGTAGAAATGACACATCAAATTGTACTTGCGAATAATCTTAGCAACTGGTGCTACATAGATGGAGAACAGCTGAGGACCCAGCACGGAGCCTTGTGGTACCCCGTATACCAGAGGACGAGCAGGCGATGTAGCACCATGAATGTGGACAGACAGGACTCTGTCTCTTAGGTATGACTTAAACCAGTCCAGTGCATCTTGGACCACTCCGATATCATGTGAGAGTCTATGCAACATCACTTCATGGTCGACGGTGTCAAACGCAGCCGATAGATCAAGGAGAACCATGATGATAACATGCTGATTGTCCATTGCGTGCAGGATATGATTCTGCACACAGACAAGGGCCGTCTCAACGCTGTGATTAGGCTTGTACGCTGACTGATAGGGCTCACAGAGATCGTGCTCTGACATGTGAGCTGACAATCTCGCAGCAACGACACGTTCTATTGTCTTCGGTAGATAGGGTAGATTTGACACGGGTCGGTAGTTATTCAAGACAGTTTTGTCTAGACTCGGTTTCTTGAGTACTGGCCTGATGTGCGCTTCCTTCAAGTGCGAAGGCATTACCCCCGTTCTCAGAGACAGGTTAACAATTGTCATGAGCACAGGTACAACATCGTGCGCACAGTCTCTAAGAAGCCATGTCGGAATGGGATCAAGTTCACAAAATTTCACTGACGATGACTTCAACAACATTCCAATTTCAGCCTCAGTGGCTGGCTCAAAAGCAGTCAGCAGACACGTCTGCGGTGCATCATCAGCAGAGGCATTTACTGTGATGACATTCTGATTCAGTTCAGACCGAATTTTCGAGATCTTTTCTGAGAAGAAATCCGAGAACTGCATTGCCAGTGTGTCAGACGAGTCACATGGCGGTAGTGGTGTGCCATTATCAGTGTGTAGGAGCTTGGCAACAATCTTGAACAGCTGCGTCTTTTCGTCTTCGGACGCCTTAAAGCCAACCCTACACGCGCATATACCCTTGCTCGCCGAGTAGCCACCATAGCACCCATCATAGTTGCTGTCACATCGTTCTCCAATCTTTCGCACTGTGCAACGTAATTAAACACATCCTATTAAGAAACACACACTACCATCCAAGTAAGTTTCAGATTTCCCACATGTTCGCCAAATCAGTTTATTATAATTCATTATCATATAGCATGAACGTGGAGTGTATACTCTTCTTCTTCATTAACGAGTTTATTCTTTCATTGGCTAATTCAGTCATACCGAACTCGTCGTCCATTCACAGTCTCATTCGTGAAAACATTCTATCATTTAAAATGAAGCCAGTTGAGATAATTCTAAAGCTACTTTACATGGTCTATATATATCCCAGTCACGGGGGTAAGGAATCTACCTATATTTTTGACTTGGAGACCTGGATTCCACGAGCGCACCGGAAATATAGTGCTTCACAGGTATATCCGTTGAACTGCGTGAACTGCGCAGTCTCCTTGTTTCAGTCGTTCGCAGAGTTACAGGGGCCTAACCATAACATTGAACGTGCAAATCGCAAAGAACAACCAACTTAACTGTGCATTACCCTGGTGAATAATTACTCCACTACTTCGGTCAACGGGTGGTGAAGGTTGTATGTTATGTTTACTGACAGTATAGACTATTTACTTATAATTTACAACTGGTTTCATGCGCTGTGAGTGATTAATTTATTATGGTCATAACAAAGACATTCTGAGATTTACCTCAGCTAATAAGACATTCTCTGGAAATTACTTACATTTCTTGCAGATGCCGTCGTCGAAGTCCCATTGACACTCGTCATATTTCTTGCAGTAACATTTTTAAATAGCCGCCAAATTCAATTTCCCCTTATCTTAATAACGGTGTCACGTAAGAGTTATAGTTGTTGTGTCTAGGTATAGGTTCAAAGATTTCAAATAGTTTACTTTTGGATTTCTCAGACATTTACATTCGCCATTTTAAAGATGTCGGTCGCTAATACAAATGTAACGATATCTTAAAAATTACGTTACCTAGAACCGTAACGTTTATGTTTTCGAACAGTACGGATTACACCAATTTCAAGAAATGTAACATTTGTCTTTCGTTGACATGCCAATATTCGCCATTTTTAAAGATGTCATCAGTCAAAGTCTATTATTTCCATTATCTCAAGAAGTACATAACATAGAGCCACAACGTTAATGTCAAAATAAATTGTTTTTAGATGCGATGCATTCAAATATATTACTTTTGGCCTTCATTAACTTTCAGATATCCATCGTTTTGAAATATCCGCCATTTTTAAAGATGGCGCCGTTCAAAGTATACCATTTTATATCTCAAGAACTACATTACATAGAACCACACAGTCGATGTCAAAATGTATGTTTTAAATGCGATGATTTAAAATATATTACTTTTGGCCTTCGTTGTCTTTCATATATCCGCCATTTTGAAAGATGGAGCCAGACAAAGCTTGTTATTTCCGAATCTTCAGATCGACATAACATCTAAAAACCACGAAGTTGATGCTAAAACGTGGGGTTTTGGATACGACGACGTTAAATGTGTTACTTACATATTCTCTAAAACGGGTAAAGTCAGTCCATACATTAGGTTATTGACATGAGAGCAAGGATCCCCAAACACTTCACATATCCTGATGCCCAAGCCGTGCGTTTGCCTCTTTCAACGAAACACGACGTGATATCACACCCGGTCAATGCATGGAAGACAGGCAATGTCTTGCACTTGTGAAGACTAAGCCCATGTGCAATAGTAGTTGCATCGTCGCATCGGAATGATTTGCATTTGCTGTCACAAGTCTTTCACAGCCAAGTCAGCGAGCAAAACTGACAGCTAGCACGACAACATCAATATCAACAGTACATATGGCAAACTTCTGTCTTCCTTGTCTGACACCATCTGCTGCATTCAACAGCACCCTGGTGTTCGCCTCTTCACATAGCATGCTTGAGTGTAATAACAGCTGCGCCGTCAATAATGAGCTTCCCTCTGTGTGCAGGCGCTGTCATTGTGCATCAGGTCTTCTACTGGCCATTTTTACAATGGCTGCCATTTCTGAACGCAGCGAAATCTGAAGTGCCTCCAGTCTTCAAAGTGGTTCCCTTGGTATGAAGAATACATGTGTGTAATGTGTTGTTTTTATCCAAAAGTGCACATATCCGTTGGACAAGCCTGCTGTGTTGAACGTGGAAAATGGAAAGTCGTTGAACACCAAAGGATATTGCGATTAACTCAGCCTACCTAGACAGTATTACCAATAAATCTTCTTTTGAAACTGGATGTTTCCTTTACCACTTGAACGTACTCCGGGGTGGTATCTTCGATATTGAACTGGGAACATACTGCCTTCTTTCAAGCAGATATTCCGTGCATAAGGAGTACTTTATTGGTAGTAAGAATCCACTGAAGGGATTTCTTGGTTTTGTCGGTGACGAGTGTGTCAAACACCTCCTTCGTTGTGCGACATGCTCAACAACAACAGTGTAACGTATGGTTCACACAAAAAACGACATACGTATATTTATAAATTACTGTTGGTTCAGGTGCTGCAATGAAAACGCACATCCGTTTCGTTTCTGCCGCCGACGCGTAGAGTTTTCACTTGTTTTGTCGGCATTTTGTTTTTTCGCTGTTACTTTACTGATCGGAGAGACACCTAAAACAAAGTCTGATATCCTTGAATATAGTGATGATCCGGTTTCTTGGTTATTCATGTTTAATATATTTACCTCTGATTTTTTTAAATATATATATCATTTCGGCCGCATTTCGCGGCCTTCTTCAGCAGACTGAATTTACGGTCGTGTCACATGACCTGCGTCATGTGACACAAGCTAGAGTATTACTAAACAGAAACATTGGCCAGGAGCTCTCGCCTATTATGCTCCAGCAAATGTGACGGTTACTAATTAAAACGTAAAAGGTAAAAACACCAGTTGCATTTCTGTTCTAGGGATGTAAGGTCAATTTTATCTACCAACACTTTCTTTCAGGTTCCGAAAGTGCAACAATACTGTTCTGTAGTTTGGGAACACGTAGCGTACAGGTGACATCGCGTGGAGAAGAATACTAGATTAGGTAAACCAAACATGATTCAACGTTAAGTAGGCAATCTCATTTTTAATCAAGCACAACAAAATATGAAGTGGCCAATAACCAAGTGTGTTCGTACTGAAACGGACACCTTCAATCAGACAATAATGCATAGATTCGTAAGTTTTATAAATGGATGTACAGAAAAATAGGGGAGACTTGCCGGGATAGGGACCCCTAATTATAAACTTGAATATAGACACAAAACTGTAATATAAATCACTGCGTAGCGTCTACATTTTACAATACGATAATTCCAACAACCAACCGTTAAAATTTGCGAAAACAACATATATGCTTATCAGTATTGAACACACACTATTTTACAAAACTGTCTTGGACACGGCTTCTTTAATTAGACCAACCAATGTTTTCAATTGTCATCCATTGTTCCCTCGATTGGATTATGTACCACGTTCCCTTTATTGCATCAGTATCACTTTTAATTAGTCTCATAATCAGTTTGATTAAGATAATACAATGTGTATTATTATTTAGGAATAATACAACGCTATATAACTGACGATGAATGTGTCAGCAGTAATGTATCAAGGCAATGTTCTTCACATTGACATTACCGCAACTAAACGATTTCCAACGAGTCGTTGTTAACATGAATAGTGATCTAATCAAATGATGCTAAGAAGACGCTCCTTCAAAGAAATACACCGATAGACCTACTAATAACCTGTCTGTTGACAACTGGAAAACTACTTATGGATTTTGAGATTGACCAATCCTTTTGTTTTGATGCGCCTCTGAGCTTGGATTCCAAGTATTTAGGCGCAATAGAAGTTATCTTATTATTATATAACATGACACACAACATAAGTTCCGGTTTCAAGGCATTCAGAACTAGATGTTGACTACGACGCCGTAATGACTTTCTTATTACAACGTGCAGACTAGGTTTATTTTACACGTAAACGATAACAACCAACAATTACCATTTGTCGCTGGCAGAGACCAGACAGCCTTTCATTCAGCGCTTGGTGTTTGGCCTTGACGGGGTGATCTATAGATCGCACATGCACGCATTCACAGACGCAAATTCCAGCGCCAACGCATCGAAACATAGTTGGCTCTTTTACACAGAGTCTAGGTGTCACCGTAAGGTCTGATCTACAGAAGGCATCCAAGCGTATGCACCGGCTGTTATAAACTACGTTAGTAGTTATAATGTGCTTGACGGTACGGGTCATGACCTAACATCAAAGGAAATCGGCGAAACATCAAAGGGTTTTGCACGTTTTTTATTGCCCTAAGGTGTTTTGGTGCATTCAGGAATGTTACTTATAAAAAACGTGATTGATTGCTGATTGATAGACCACACACGATGACGTGTGCACGCCCTCTAGCGAGAATACTAATTAGTACTAATTAGTGTGTGCGCTCTAATTAGTAAAATTGTTAATTAGTGCTAATTAATAAAACAGCTAGTGCTACCCTCTAGTGAAAACACTAGTACTAATTAGAATGTGCTGTAATAATTAATTAGTGCTAATTAGGATAATAAATAATTAGCGATTAATTAGTGCTAATTAATAAAACTGCTAGTGCTACCCTCTAGTGAAAACACTAGTACTAATTAGAATGTGCTGTAATAATTAATTAGTGCTAATTAGTATAATAAATAATTAGCGATTAATTAGTGCTAATTAGTGAAACTGCTAGTGCTACCCTCTAGAGAAAAAACTGGTACTAATTAGAATGTGCTGACGTTGCTAAATAGTTGAATAATTAGTGCTGATATACGAGGCAGATAAGTCTAGTGAAGTACGCCTGCACTTAGCTTGCGTCAGTCTGCTGCCGGCGTCGCTGAAAGTGCAGAGGGTTATCGGATGGCCTACTCGTCACGACTCACGGCCAAATGGGATATCGTATTACGGCACTGTTACAGCTGTGATGGATTTGGCTGTACGTTAAGCGGGCGCAGCGCGGTGCAGTTTAATGATAAAGTTGGCTGGTTCTGTGCGGCTCATTTTATAACGCAGGATTATTATTATTATTGTGTAGGCACTTGGCAGTGATTTGGTGGTGGTAACAGCTGTCACTTGTGTGCTCATTATTTGGCGCTTTTGCAGCTGCTATGAAATTGGCTGTATAAACTGTGCATTAGGCTAGTGCAGTGCGGCGCAATTTGTAATGATAAAGTTCTTCGCTAGCGGTGAAAATATGTTGTTGGCGTAGGCGCTTGGCAGTGATTTGGCGGTGGTGTCACTTATGTTTGGAATATGCTATGCTGTATTGTGGTCGTGTGCAAGGATTGAAACTATACGAGTGAGACAGAAAAGCGTCATATCTAGTGAAGTACGCCTGCACTTAGCTTACATTAGTCGGCTGCTGGGTACGCGTGCACTTAGCATGTCGGCTGCTGACGGCGTTATCGGCGTCTCGACTCACGGCCAAATGGGATATCGTATGACGGTATTCTTCGGTAGTGGTGAAAATATGTTGTTGGGAATTTTACAGCTGTGATGGATTTGGCTGTGCGTTAAGCGGGCGCAGCGCTTTAATGATAAAGTTGGCTGGTTCTGCGCGGTGCATTTTATATCGCTGAATTATTATTGTGTAGGCGCTTGGCAGTGGCTAGCGGTGGTGTCACTTGTGTGCGCGTTATTTGTTGGATGCTATGCTGTATTGTGCAAGGATTACGAATATAAGAAAGGAAACGGTGATAGATATATATATATATTATTCCTGGCGTCCATAGACGAAATTAGTAGTAGGACCTCTTTGCCACTCTGGTGGAATAGGTCCGAAGCCGTGTCGTCCGGGTGGGCGTCGATCCGTGTTGAAATGTCGGGGTGGCGGACCGAAAGTCTGCGGGCAACCTCGACTGTGTCCGTAAAGATTGTAAGTCACTCCTTCGGTGGAGTTGTCATAGAGGTCGGTGTATTCGTCATCGCGGTCGGGGTCCAGAATAGTGGGCGGCTTCGGGCGGCGTACTCCAATTACTAATAATGTTGGGAGGTTTGCCGGCGGCGGAGAAATAACGACACGGCGAGCGGGCGAAGCTTTCGTCGGGCCGGCGGGAGGGGGACGAGCGGGCGAAGGCTCGGTCTGTCTGCTGGGGGGGTCGATTCTATAGAAGCACGTTCCACGGCCGATCGAATAACTTCTATGTATCAGACCTGGTGCCACTATGATGTGGTGTCTGATTGCAGATCCGCATCTGTAAAGAAACTGTTAGTTGTTAAACGAATCGTTAGAAGGCGTACGGCGGCGCGCGATGAATAGAACGCCGCGTCCCTGTTCACGAGGGGTCGTGTCCATAACAAGCATGTCGTCACGATTGATTCCCGGCGGTCTAACGAAACCGTTTTGTTTTGATGGCAACATAATGGTTGTTCCCCGTCCCACGCGAACGTGTCAAAGCCATTAATTTGGCACCTGTCAATAAAATTGTTAGTTAGTGACGTTGAAGGAAAATAAATTGTAGTTATTCGAAGGAAAGCCTTTATTTTAGTTAGTATCGTTGAACATATAGTGGAAAGCCGTTATAGTAAGATAAATTGTAGTTATTTTAGTTAGTATTGTTGAAGGAGGAAACATACCTCGCTCCTGGTCGTTGGGCGTTGTCATTCATTGCGGCAGCGCTCGCTT
>JAHLWY010000633.1:0-56542 GCA_020002185.1 Paraescarpia echinospica | reverse complement strand
ACATGGCAGAGACAGAGAAAGACTGCCTAAGAAAGTACATGGCGGAGACACAGAAAGACTGCCTAAGAAAGTACATGGCAGAGACACAGAAAGACTGCCTAAGAAAGTACATGGCAGAGACACAGAAAGACTGCCTAAGAAAGTACATGGCAGAGACACAGAAAGACTGCCTAAGAAAGTACATGACAGAGACACAGAAAGACTGCCTAAGAAAGTACATGGCAGAGTCACAGAAAGACTGCCTAAGAAAGTACATGGCAGATGCAGAGAAACTGTCAAAGTAAATATACTAGCCACAAAAAGAAACTGCATGATGCAAATGTCATTATATTGTTAAAAAGTGGCTTAAACTGTCCATACAAAAGTGTTATGTAAGTGTAACATGTATGCCATCATTTTCACGTGACAATAACACGATAGCGTTAACATTTATGCCTAGTCTTTAGGATCAAAGTTTCAGCGGCAAACGTAAACGTCACAAGTTTAATAACGGGTGAGTCCTCCATCTGCGTTGATCACTGCAGTGCATCGGCGCCTCATTAATAAAATGTGGTGATGGAACCTTTGTGGAATCGCAGGCTTGTTTTTCGTGTGTTTTTCCAGTTGGGTGTACCAACAGCTCTCCAAACGTCTGCCTTATGTAACCATGCATGCCTGTTACGTAAGACTCTACAGGGGCATTTTCTTTGTTTTCACACAATGGCGTTGCCTGACCTTGCACTATGTAACTTTCCAGTGAAAGTCATGTTATGGTATAGTCTACATGTCTCTGTTTCATGTTAATCGATATTGACCAAAATCAATCCATTGCATTACATTTCGGTGCCTTTCTTCCTTTGCAGTTTCTCTTTATGGCTAGTACACATGGCAGATGCAGAGAAAGACTGCCTAAGAAAGTACATGGCAGATGTAGAGAAACTGTCAAAGTTGGCAGCCTGAGATGCAGTGAAAACTAAGTTGCTCAAATCTAACTCATTTGTCTTTGTATTTGTTATGTTCTTTCTTATTAACACTGTAATAAATGGGAAATTGTATTGTTTAGGGAGAAGGAATTACCTGTGGGGCAGATAGTCAGCTGTATTGTGGAGTGGTTAACTGACTGCAAGCCAGAGTTTGGAGACATGGTCAATATTGTTTTAAAACCTGGATTTCATCACTGTATCCCTCATGACATGGAAGTCACGTTAATGGCAGTCCCATCTAAATTTGGTATGTAAAAGAACCATTGAGGATGAAATTCTCATAGATGTGACCACTCTCAGTGCCAGCATAGAGTGGTCGGTCACATATAGAACATGAACCACAGTGAACAGTTTGCCAAGGACTGAGAGACATGTGTTTGTAGTGAGATCAAGGTGGACTGTCTACACATCAGTACCACCCCAGTGAAGGCAGTCATAGATGATCAGATACAGAGGCTGTTTGACGCGCTACTCAACTCTCTGCGTCGAGCCATCAACAACGATGTGACAACCATCGACACCTTCCTCACGCAGTCCATGGAGACTCTGTCACAGCGCCCACAGACTGTCGAGGAGATCGGTGAAGCTAATGCAAAGCATGCCGAGTTCTCGAAAACAAAGGCTGAGGTAATAAAGCACTTACTTTCATCCACATTTAATAGGATGTATCCACATTCAATTGTTGTTACAATGTTGTTGCTGCAGGTTTGTGTTGAGTATAGGTGTATGTATGTGTGCATTGTTTGAATGTTGTGGATGTTGCAAGTCCCATATTGGTTGTGTCTACAAGGGTGTAGTTGATGCAGGTGCTGTGTTGGTTGTGTCTACAAGTGTGTAGTTGATGCAGGTGCTGTGTTGATTGCGTCTACAGGTGTGCAGTTGATGCAAGTGCTGTGTTGATTGCATCTACAAGTGTGTAGTTGATGCAAGTGCTGTGTTGATTGCGTCTACAGGTGTGCAGTTGATGCAAGTGCTGTGTTGATTGCATCTACAAGTGTGCAGTTGATGCAAGTGCTGTGTTGATTGCATCTACAAGTGTGTAGTTGATGCAAGTGCTGTGTTGAGTTTTGGTGTGTGTTGTTGTTGTTGGTATTGTGTTAAGCCCCACATGTCTGTTTTCCTCTGCATGTGTCATTATTACAGGTGTTTTGTTAAGCTCCTGTATTTATGTAATTGTTGCCTGTGCTATATTAAGCCCCTACACATATGCTTGTTGCCGGTGTTATGTTAATCCCCTATACATGTGTGTGGTTGTTGACAGTGCTGTATTAAGCTTCTCTACGTGTGTGGCTGTTGACTGTGCAGTGTTAAGCATCTACACACGTGGTTGTTGCCAGTGTTGTGTTAAGCCTCTCTGTGTGTGTGGTTGTTGTAGGTGTTGTGTTAAGCCCCTACACACATGTGGTTGTTGTCAGTATTGTGTTAAGTCACTCTACGTGTGTGATTGTTGACTGTGTGGTGCTAAGCCCCTACACATGTGTGGTTGTTGCCAGTGCTGTGTTACGCTCCTACACATGTGGTTGTTGCCGGTGCTGTGTTAATCCCCTACACATGTGTGATTGTTGCTGGTGCTGTGTTAATCCGGTACACATGTGTGGTTGTTGCCGGTGCTGAGTTAATCCCCTACATATGTGGTTGTTGCCGGTGCTGTGTTAATCCCCTACACATGTGTGGTTGTTGCTGGTGCTGTGTTAAACCCCTACTCATGTGTGGTTGTTGCCGGTGCTGTGTTAATCCCCTACACATGTGGTTGTTGCTGGTGCTGTGTTAAGCCCCTACACATGTGGTTGTTGCCGGTGCTGTGTTAATCCCCTACACATGTGTGGTTATTGCCAGTGCTGTTTTAAGCCCCTACACATGCGTGGTTGTTGCCGGTGCTGTACTAAGTCCCTACACATATGTGGTTGTTGCCAGTGCTGTGTTATACCAGTGGTGCAATGGCTAGAGCAATGGACTCTCAAACGTGCAAACCTGGGTTCGAATCCTGGTGCTGTGGCGTCAAACCGTGCGTAAGATCGTTCACTCTACGTTGCTTCAGTTCACTCGGCTGCATGGATTGAACTGAACTGACTAACGACAGTGGTGGATATTTGTGTACGAATAGTCTTCGTGCATTAATTACAGTGTGACTGGATGCTTCCCAGAGAAGTCGAGAAGGTGTTCGATTGAACAGGTCTGCCAGGGAGTAAAGTGTAAAGCTCTTTGAGCAGTCCTGAGGACTGGACACTGCGCTATATAAGAACGTACCTTCACCTTGTTTAGAGCAGTCCTGAGGACTGGACACAGCGCTATATAAGAATGCACCTTCACCTTGTTAACGAGCAGACCTGAGGACTGGAGACTGCGCTATATAAGAACGCACCTTCACTTTGTTAAAGAGCAGTCCTGAGGACTGGACACTGCGCTGTATTAGAACGCACCTTCACCTTGTTAAAGAGCAGTCCTGAGGACTGGACACTGCGCTATATAAGAACGCACCTTCACCTTGTTAAAGAGCAGTCCTGAGGACTGGACACTGCGCTGTATCAGAACGCACCTTCACCTTGTTAAAGAGCAGTCCTGAGGACTGGACACTGCACTGTATAAGAATGCACCATCACCTTGTTAAAGAGCAGTCCTGAGGACTGGACACTGCGCTGTATAAGAACGCACCTTCACCTTGTTAAAGAGCGGTCCTGAGGACTGGACACTGCGCTGTATCAGAACGCACCTTCACCTTGTTAAAGAGCAGTCCTGAGGACTGGACACTGCGCTGTATCAGAATGCACCTTCACCTTGTTAAAGAGCAGTCCTGAGGACTGGACATTGCGCTGTATCAGAACGCACCTTCACCTTGTTAAAGAGCAGTCCTGAGGACTGGACACTGCGCTGTATCAGAACGCACCTTCACCTTGTTAAAGAGCAGTCCTGAGGACTGGACACTGCGCTGTATCAGAACGCACCTTCACCTTGTTACACGTGTTTGCTGCAGGTCTTGCCGCTGTTTGAGAAGGCAGACAGCAAGAACAAGCTGCTGCGGTCGGTGGCCGGCGGGGGTGTGGAACAGCTGAGCACCCTCCAGGGGCGCTGGGACAAGTTTGAGCTGATGATGGAGAGTCACCAGTTGATGGTCAAAGAACAGGTGGGTACTGCTCTCTTCTCTCACACACTGTCAGATGTGTCGGCTGTGAAACTGACCATGTTCCATAAAAAACCTGAGGACATTTATTCCAAATTGCATTTCATAAATTCATCAGTGGACCTTGATAATGTTTGTGCACCCAACATTTGTTCTCCTATTGGGGTTATTGCATTGCTGCACATAATTATAATTTAAATTAACTCTATGAGGTAATTTTTTGTGCAATCCTGTATTAAAAGTGCTTCTTTGACTGGCTTAGCCCATCACGAATCCAAGTTTGTGGATGTCCAAATATGTGACTAGCAAAATGTTCACAGTCAGTTTAATAAAAACTGTACATTTGTTTAAATGATCAAACAAAATTTATTTTGATTATTATATCTAGTAACTTGCTAAAGCCAATTGTTGGGCCTAAGTTAACCGTCAACGCACTGAATTTATCGGTGACTTATTTTTTGAGATAGCACGGAATGCTGACAACATTGATACATAGTCATATCACACATTCACATGAAAGTTCCAAATTTTATAATCATTTGAATTGATTCATGGGCAGGAATTAAAAAGGTTAATAGTTTGTTTCATGATTTAAGTAAAACTACATAACAAAATTGTCACAAACAAGTCATCACGTCATAGTAGATACTTCATAGGTTCAATTTTTCTCTGAATTAATTTTAAATGAGATGAACAAAAAATGTTTACTTGAGGATGCACTTTTAACGTAACTTGTATTAGTTGCTCCATGTCTTTTACTTGAGGATGCACTTTTAACGTAACTTGTATTAGTTGCTCCATGTCTTTTACTTGAGGATGCACTTTTAACGTAACTTGTATTAGTTGCTCCATGTCTTTTACTTGAGGATGCACTTTTAACGTAACTTGTATTAGTTGCTCCATGTCTTTTACTTGAGGATGCACTTTTAACGTAACTTGTATTAGTTGCTCCATGTCTTTTACTTGAGGATGCACTTTTAACGTAACTTGTATTAGTTGCTCCATGTCTTTTACTTGAGGGTGTACTTTTAACGTAACTTGTATTAGTTGCTCCATGTCTTTTACTTGAGGATGCACTTTTAACGTAACTTGTATTAGTTGCTCCATGTCTTTTACTTGAGGGTGTACTTTTAACGTAACTTGTATTAGTTGCTCCATGTCTTTTACTTGAGGATGCACTTTTAACGTAACTTGTATTAGTTGCTCCATGTCTTTTACTTGAGGGTGTACTTTTAACGTAACTTGTATTAGTTGCTCCATGTCTTTTACTTGAGGATGCACTTTTAACGTAACTTGTATTAGTTGCTCCATGTCTTTTACTTGAGGGTGTACTTTTAACGTAACTTGTATTAGTTGCTCCATGTCTTTTACTTGAGGATGCACTTTTAACGTAACTTGTATTAGTTGCTCCATGTCTTTTACTTGAGGGTGTACTTTTAACGTAACTTGTATTAGTTGCTCCATGTCTTTTACTTGAGGGTGCACTTTTAACGTAACTTGTATTAGTTGCTCCATGTCTTTTACTTGCAGGTGGAGGTTATGAAGAGCAACGTGGAGTCACGCATCAAGAACTACGAGCAGCAGCTGGAGAAGTTCTCGGAGCGTTGGAATGGCCTGAAGCCATCAGACGATGTTCTGGACGGAGAAGCAGAGAAACTGGAGCAGGCCATGCAGTTCATCAAGGAGAAACACGACGAGTTTGAGGAAATTGATAAAACCAGGCTATCCGTCTTGTAAGTGTACCAAAATATTGCATTTATTTCACGTTGATTTCACCCGTCCTTTGAATAAACCAGAAGATTGCATGTCACTAGATGGCAGCACTGTTATCAAGTACACAAGCCTGTAAGCAGGTGGTAGCACATGTGTCATAAAATGGTTGTTTTGTGGATAGTTATTATTCCTCTTATCTAGATGCCTGTGTATCATAGCATTCTGGCGTGAAATATTGTGTCATACTATTTATATTCTTCCTATTTTCCCAACACATATTGAATAAATTTTCACCTATTCTAAATATATATATATATATATATAGAGTAATGATACAAAACAATTGACAGCAATATTATCACTAGTACCGGAATTTAGCATAATTTCCACAGGTTCATTGTACTTGTTTAAAAAAAATTAAACTGATTAAAGTTGTGGCTGTTTTTTTAGGAATGATTGTGAACATTTCAACATGGAACTGACAGAGTTTCCTCTTGCTGAGGAAGTGAAGGCTGACTTGGAGAACTACAAGAATACTTGGGGACTGTGTGAAGAGTTCAAACAAGGGCTGAAGGATTTGGAGAAAGAGGATTGGCTGTCATTTAGGTAATTTCTTATTGTAAATTTCTGCAAGATTTATGTTTTTTTTTTTTACAGATATTTGACCTATTCAGGAGAACACACAAAATGTTAGCGTATGATTCAGATAAATTGAGAAGGATTATGTAAAGGATCATAAGGACTTGTAGAATGCTGTAAATTGAAATGGATTATGAAGCAGATGATCTTAAAGGATCATAAGGACTTGTAATGCTGTAAATTGAGATGGATTATGAACCAGATGATCTTAAAGGATCATAAGGACTTGTAGAATGCTGTAAATTGTTGTGATTTGCTTCTTAGTTATTACAGAAGGAATGTGATTTGTTATTACAGAAGGAATGTGATTTGTCATTACAGAAGGAATGTGTTCTTCTACATTATGAGCGTATGTGTTTGTTGTGAATTGCTGAATATTTATGTGTGTTATTAATTACAATCTTGTGGAGCACCGTAGCTGGAGTATCGGATTTTCAGTCGAGAGAATCCGGGTTCGAATCCTGTGTTGTTGTGTTGAACCTTTGGCAAGCTTATTTACTCTGCGTTGCTTCAGGTCACTCAACTGTACAAATCAGTACCTGGCAATAGACAGTGGTTGATATTTGTGTACAAATAATGCTCATGCATTAATTGCTAAATGCTTCCCAGAGAAGTTGAGATGGTGTTCGATTGAACAGATCTACCAGGACAGGGAGTAACATGTAAAATACTTTGAGCAGTCCTAAGAACTGGATAATGTGCAATATAAGAACTTACCTTTTTTAATCTTTGTGTAAACAATATTGTTTACAGGAGCAAGTACTATCTGTTTGAAGAACATCTGAGCCAGTGGTTTGAGAGATTGAAGCATGAGAGACCAACCTCAGTTACTGTCTGGCTACAGAAGGAAATCAACAAATTTAAGGTGGCCACTCAGATTTCAAGACTTTGAACATATTCCCACTGTAGCATTTACACAGTCAAATAGATCATTTGCTCGACCCTGTTCACGATTCTACTTAATGATTCTTGTATGTTGCGCCTCCGAGTTCAGATTCCTGGGGATAAAGTCACCATAATAGTTTATTATTATTTGTGGAATAAACTTACTGACACAGGTATTTAGGAAGAAAGATACTTACTTATTATGTGTTTGTTTAAATATCTGTTGCAGTTTACACGTAATTTCCTGAAGTAATGATTTCTTATTCTAACTCTAATTGAGCTACCAAATGTATCTAAATGTTTTTCTCCTAGATGGCTTTCACCTGAACTTTCAGGGATTAATCTACAACCCATGTGAAATAATGTAACAGTTTTATTATTCCGACATCCGTTTTTAATGTTGAAATTGATTGTTTGTTATGTTACGTGGCTTCTGCAAAAGTTCCAAGTCATGCAAACGGTCTGGTTGCGAACGTCACAATAAACACCATTTACTATTACTCTGGGAAAGGTGAAGACGAAGATGAAGAAAAGCACTTTATTCAGATCAACCGTGAACAAAATAGTACATTTACAATACATGACAATTGATGATAAATATTGATTGATCTATGGAGACCCGTACTAAGACCTAAAAGATTGCTGACAAAACTCTTCTGCATTGTAATTATGTAGTGCCAACTGAAATATGGGTAATTTTGCAACTAATAATGAGAACACTTCTTTAATGCCCAAATCCTTTGAAGCAGATGTGTAGAGTGATTGATGTTTTCCCTGCAGAATGTCATCCCGGTGCTGAAGTGGGTGAGAGGAGAACCCCTGTCCCAAGAACACTGGCTCGAGTTGTTTCGACTCATCAAGATGCCTCGTAACACGACCCTTGAGAAACTCACATTTGGTGATCTTCTGGCCTCCGCTGATCACATTGCTGCCAATGCTGAAGCCCTCAAGGTTTGTCTGATCACATTGCTGCCAATGCTGAAGCCCTCAAGGTTTGTCTGATCACATTGCTGCCAATGCTGAAGCCCTCAAGGTTTGTCTGATCACATTGCTGCCAATGCTGAAGCCCTCAAGGTTTGTCTGATCACATTGCTGCCATGCTGAAGCCCTCAAGGTTTGTCTGATCACATTGCTGAGTGCTGTTCACATTGCTGCCAATGCTGAATCAAGGTTTGTCTGATCACATTGCTGCCAATGCTGAAGCCCTCAAGGTTTGTCTGATCACATTGCTGCCAATGCTGAAGCCCTCAAGGTTTGTCTGATCACATTGCTGCCAATGCTGAAGCCCTCAAGGTTTGTCTGATCACATTGCTGCCAATGCTGAAGCCCTCAAGGTTTGTCTGATCACATTGCTGCCATGCTGAAGCCCTCAAGGTTTGTCTGATCACATTGCTGCCAATGCTGAAGCCCTCAAGGTTTGTCTGATCACATTGCTGCCAATGCTGAAGCCCTCAAGGTTTGTCTGTTCACATTGCTGCCAGTGCTGAAGCCCTCAAGGTTTGTCTGTTCACATTGCTGCCAATGCTGAAGCCCTCAAGGTTTGTCTGATCACATTGCTGCCAATGCTGAAGCCCTCAAGGTTTGTCTGATCACATTGCTGCCAGTGCTGAAGCCCTCAAGGTTTGTCTGATCACATTGCTGCCAGTGCTGAAGCCCTCAAGGTTTGTCTGTTCACATTGCTGCCAATGCTGAATCAAGGTTTGTCTGATCACATTGCTGCCAATGCTGAAGCCCTCAAGGTTTGTCTGATCACATTGCTGCCAATGCTGAAGCCCTCAAGGTTTGTCTGATCACATTGGTGCCAGTGCTGAAGCCCTCAAGGTTTGTCTGACCAAATTGCTGCCAGTGCTGAAGCCCTCAAGGTTTGTCTGACCACATTGCTGCCAGTGCTGAAGTCCTCAAGGTTTGTCTGATCACATTGCTGCCGGTGCTGAAGCCCTCAAGGTTTGTCTGATCACATTGCTGCCGGTGCTGAAGCCCTCAAGGTTTGTCTGATCACATTGCTGCCAATGCTGAATCAAGGTTTGTCTGATCACATTGCTGCCAGTGCTGAAGCCCTCAAGGTTTGTCTGATCACATTGCTGCCAGTGCTGAAGCCCTCAAGGTTTGTCTGATCACATTGCTGCCAATGCTGAAGCCCTAAAGGTTTGTCTGATCACATTGCTGCCAATGCTGAAGCCCTCAAGGTTTGTCTGATCACATTGCTGCCAATGCTGAAGCCCTCAAGGTTTGTCTGATCACATTGCTGCCAGTGCTGAAGCCCTCAAGGTTTGTCTGATCACATTGCTGCCAGTGCTGAAGCCCTCAAGGTTTGTCTGTTCACATTGCTGCCAATGCTGAATCAAGGTTTGTCTGATCACATTGCTGCCAATGCTGAAGCCCTCAAGGTTTGTCTGATCACATTGCTGCCAATGCTGAAGCCCTCAAGGTTTGTCTGGTCACATTGGTGCCAGTGCTGAAGCCCTCAAGGTTTGTCTGACCAAATTGCTGCCAGTGCTGAAGCCCTCAAGGTTTGTCTGACCACATTGCTGCCAGTGCTGAAGCCCTCAAGGTTTGTCTGATCACATTGCTGCCGGTACTGAAGCCCTCAAGGTTTGTCTGACCACATTGCTGCCAGTGCTGAAGCCCTCAAGGTTTGTCTGACCACATTGCTGCCAGTGCTGAAGCCCTCAAGGTTTGTCTGATCACATTGCTGCCAGTGCTGAAGCCCTCAAGGTTTGTCTGATCACATTGCTGCCAATGCTGAAGCCCTCAAGGTTTGTCTGATCACATTGGTGCCAGTGCTGAAGCCCTCAAGGTTTGTCTGACCACATTGCTGCCAATGCTGAAGCCCTCAAGGTTTGTCTGATCACATTGCTGCCAATGCTGAAGCCCTCAAGGTTTGTCTGATCACATTGCTGCCAGTGCTGAAGCCCTCAAGGTTTGTATGATCACATTGCTGCCAATGCTGAAGCCCTCAAGGTTTGTCTGATCACATTGCTGCCAGTGCTGAAGCCCTCAAGGTTTGTCTGTTCACATTGCTGCCAATGCTGAATCAAGGTTTGTCTGACCACATTGCTGCCAGTGCTGAAGCCCACAAGGTTTGTCTGATCACATTGCTGCCAGTGCTGAAGCCCTCAAGGTTTGTCTGATCACATTGCTGCCAGTGCTGAAGCCCTCAAGGTTTGTCTGATCACATTGCTGCCAGTGCTGAAGCCCTCAAGGTTTGTCTGATCACATTGCTGCCAGTGCTGAAGCCCTCAAGGTTTGTCTGATCACATTGCTGCCAATGCTGAAGCCCTCAAGGTTTGTCTGATCACATTGCTGTCAATGCTGAAGCCTTCAAGGTTTGTCTGATCACATTGCTGCCAATGCTGAAGCTCTCAAGGTTTGTCTGATCACATTGCTGCCAATGCTGAAGCCCTCAAGGTTTGTCTGATCACATTGCTGCCAGTGCTGAAGCCCTCAAGGTTTGTCTGATCACATTGCTGCCAATGCTGAAGCCCTCAAGGTTTGTCTGATCACATTGCTGCCAATGCAGAAGCCCTCAAGATTTGTCTGATCAAATTCCTGCCAGTGCTGAAGCCCTCAAGGTTTGTCTGATCACATTGCTGCCAGTGCTGAAGCCCTCAAGGTTTGTCTGATCACATTGCTGCCAATGCTGAAGCCCTCAAGGTTTGTCTGATTACATTGCTGCCAGTGCTGAAGCCCTCAAGGTTTGTCTGATCACATTGGTGCCAGTGCTGAAGCCCTCAAGGTTTGTCTGACCACATTGCTGCCAATGCAGAAGCCCTCAAGACTTGTCTGATCAAATTGCTGCCAATGCTGAAGCCCTCAAGGTTTGTCTGATCACATTGCTGCCAATGCTGAAGCCCTCAAGGTTTGTCTGATCATATTGCTGCCAATGCTGAAGCCCTCAAGGTTTGTCTGATCACATTGCTGCCAGTGCTGAAGCCCTCAAGGTTTGTCTGATCACATTGCTGCCAGTGCTGAAGCCCTAAAGGTTTGTCTGATCACATTGCTGCCAATGCTGAAGCCCTCAAGGTTTGTCTGATCACATTGCTGCCAATGCTGAAGCCCTCAAGGTTTGTCTGATCACATTGCTGCCAATGCTGAAGCCCTCAAGGTTTGTCTGATCACATTGCTGCCAGTGCTGAAGCCCTCAAGGTTTGTCTGATCACATTGCTGCCAGTGCTGAAGCCCTCAAGGTTTGTCTGATCACATTGCTGCCAATGCTGAAGCCCTAAAGGTTTGTCTGATCACATTGCTGCCAACGCTGAAGCCCTCAAGGTTTGTCTGATCACATTGCTGCCAATGCTGAAGCCCTCAAGATTTGTCTGATCACATTGCTGCCAGTGCTGAAGCCATCAAGGTTTGTCTGATCAAATTGCTGCCAATGCTGAAGCCCTCAAGGTTTGTCTGATCAAATTGCTGCCAATGCTGAAGCCCTCAAGGTTTGTCTGATCAAATTGCTGCCAGTGCTGAAGCCCTCAAGGTTTGTCTGATCACATTGCTGCCAATGCTGAAGCCCTCAAGGTTTGTCTGATCACATTGCTGCCAGTGCTGAAGCCCTCAAGGTTTGTCTGATCACATTACTGCCAGTGCTGAAGCCCTCAAGGTTTGTCTGATCACATTGCTGCCAATGCTGAAGCCCTCAAGGTTTGTCTGATCACATTGCTGCCAATGCTGAAGCCCTCAAGGTTTGTCTGATCACATTGCTGCCAATGCTGAAGCCCTAAAGGTTTGTCTGATCACATTGCTGCCAATGCTGAAGCCCCCAAGGTTTGTCTGATCACATTGCTGCCAGTGCTGAAGCCCTCAAGGTTTGTCTGATCACAGCATGGAGTACAGTAGAGACAGTAAAAAATACTCATAATTTCCACTGTGTGGCGCCACCATTTTGTCATTTTCACACTGGTTTGAGAAACAGAATTTTTGTAACCTTAACAAAATTTGTAAGCAGATGATAGATGGTAAAAAGAATGAATACGGTATACATGTTTTATATATACATATATATATACATGTATCAAAGTCTTGTTTTTGGTTCATTCATGCTAATTGACGCTAATAGCCACATATTGGTGGCGTTTCAGTCAATACTAAATGCATAACTTTTTAGATTGCAAACATACGAGACTTTGTTCATCTGCCATATTAAAAAGCACCCTTTAATATAGACTGTATAAAGTCACACTTCAGGCTTCCTAATCACAACAGGATTGTGGTATCTACAGATAATTTGCGATCAAAAGAGTGACTAACAGAGGGAGCCACTGGTATTGTAGGAGTTGAACCAGCGAGCGCAGGGCGAGGTGACGATACGTGAGGCACTGCGGGAACTTGATCTGTGGGGCGCTGGTGCCACCTTCCAACTGACAGAGTATGAGGACAGCAATAAACGCACGCTCATGTTGATCAAGGACTGGAAGGATCTCGTTAATCAGGTCAGTTCTCATCATTTCGTGTAATTGATGTGTTCTGTACGTTGTGGTTTGTCTAAGTCACAATCAGTGCTTGTGCGTGAACTCCGTGAAACGTTACCTTCGCCACCAATGTTGATAACGGGTGTATACGTGAATTATATTACTATTGCTGCATGTCATCTCATGAATCAAACATTCCCGCATACAGTTGTCAATTTAAAATCCACCTTGTTTTTCTGTCATAAAGAAACTTGTATTTCAACAAAATATACGAAAAAATGTCTGAACCCGCCACGTGTTAGGCATCCATTTCTCGATACCTTCATGGCGATTTCGCTAGGTAACAGGTCACATGATGTATAGGTCAATTTATTAAGCAAACAGGCTCCTTGTGAAATGCTGTATTTAATTAACTGTCTTACTGTCAGGCTAATGTGCTAGGGATCACGGAGCAGGTTGGAGCCTTAAAGGTGCAGTGTGCAGAGCCCACTAGCGTGTGGACACATCCCCATGTTGTACCATTCCAACTCCCAACTATGGGCAATTATTCTGGGCAGATCATGCTTAGTAGTCGTGGTAGGAGGTGATATAGGAGAAGGATAACTGATATAAAACTGCTGACAGGTCAGCCAGGGCAGCTGAGTGCTTATGATGTCCCAAAACATATGATGGTACAACTAATGGTGAACGAGATGGCTACCACATCTGGGACAACCAATGTGCTGTTTACCTTGGCAGCGGAGTCCAAGAGGATTGTCTGGCCGGCAGCGATCTAAATGTCTGGTTAGGCAGTTTGAATGTCGGTTCAATGAGTGGGAAAGCAGTTGAGGTGGTGGAGATGATGGAGAGAAGGCGATTGGTTGTGTTGTGCATACAGGAAACAAAGTAAAAGGGGGATAGAGCGAGAGTGCTGATTGGTGGATCCAAGCTCTGCACGCAGGAGGAGATGGAAAAAGTAATGGACTTGGCATCATTGTACCAGAAGAGATCAGTAAGATGGTGGTTCGAGTGGAGAGATGAAAGGGACGCTTAGTGATGGCATGGCTGATGATGAGGAAACAGCTGGTATGTGTTATGTCTGTATACAGGCCACAGACAGGAAGGATGGAGTCAGAGAAAGAGGAGTTCAGGGATGCTTTGAAGAGGATGATGGGATTGGTGGAGCTGGAGGTGATGTTGTGTGTTGCGGGAGACTTCAATGCACATGTTGGGGTAGCGGAACCAGGTGAAGAGGAGAGTGTTGGCAGACACGGGTGGAGAGTGTGGAGTAGAGAGGGTCGAGCTCTGGTGGATCTGAGGGCTAGAAGTGGCGAAGAAGGACGAATGACCTGAGAAAAGAGGTTGGAATGCAATGTAGTGTAACAGGAGGATTATTGAGAAGTCGGATGAGATGGACATGCCACTTGGCAAGGATGGATGCCGGAAAAATAGCGAAGAGAACAGAGGCGGAACAACATAAAGGACACAGGAAAAGGAGAAGGCCACAGCTGAGATGGGAGGACTGCGTGAGGAGGGACATGGGAAGATCAGGGGAGGATAAAAGATGGAGAGAGGAAGCAATGGACAGAAAACAATGGAAGGAAAAGACACAGAGAGTGGTTCACCTTTACTATTCCTGACCCTCACCCTTGTACAGCAGGGAACAAGGAGAGCAACATCTTTTGAAAATTGTCCTATCTACACCAAGTTTGCAGTGTGTTAACTAAATTTGAAAAGAATGTCACAATCTGATATTAAATAATAATGATAATCAGTTTACATAAAGGTAACCAAATAATTCTTGGAAATAGTTTTGTGGAATGTCCCATTGAAAAATTAAGCTATCCCATCAGAATGGCAAAGAACTATCTCGTTACTATATATATTATGCAAATCGATTATTATTTGACATTCTTTTAATATAGTATCATATTAAAAATTTGGTCAAGATGGGACAAATAGTTTTTTAAGATGACAGTTAATAAAAAATATATGTCTGCTTCAGACTGTCAAGGAATCTGATGTTGTTGTTTGTCTAGGTTGGAGACAACCAGTGTCTACTTCAGTCTCTCAAGGACTCTGATGTTGTTGTTTGTCTAGGTTGGAGACAACCAGTGTCTACTTCAGTCTCTCAAGGACTCTGATGTTGTTGTTTGTCTAGGTTGGAGACAACCAGTGTCTACTTCAGTCTCTCAAGGACTATGATGTTGTTGTTTGTCTAGGTTGGAGACAACCAGTGTCTACTTCAGTCTCTCAAGGACTCTGATGTTGTTGTTTGTCTAGGTGGGAGACAACCAGTGTCTACTTCAGTCTCTCAAGGACTCTGATGTTGTTGTTTGTCTAGGTTGGAGACAACCAGTGTCTACTTCAGTCTCTCAAGGACTATGATGTTGTTGTTTGTCTAGGTTGGAGACAACCAGTGTCTACTTCAGTCTCTCAAGGACTCTGATGTTGTTGTTTGTCTAGGTTGGAGACAACCAGTGTCTACTTCAGTCTCTCAAGGACTATGATGTTGTTGTTTGTCTAGGTTGGAGACAACCAGTGTCTACTTCAGTCTCTCAAGGACTATGATGTTGTTGTTTGTCTAGGTTGGAGACAACCAGTGTCTACTTCAGTCTCTCAAGGACTATGATGTTGTTGTTTGTCTAGGTTGGAGACAACCAGTGTCTACTTCAGTCTCTCAAGGACTATGATGTTGTTGTTTGTCTAGGTTGGAGACAACCAGTGTCTACTTCAGTCTCTCAAGGACTCTGATGTTGTTGTTTGTCTAGGTTGGAGACAACCAGTGTCTACTTCAGTCTCTCAAGGACTATGATGTTGTTGTTTGTCTAGGTTGGAGACAACCAGTGTCTACTTCAGTCTCTCAAGGACTCTGATGTTGTTGTTTGTCTAGGTTGGAGACAACCAGTGTCTACTTCAGTCTCTCAAGGACTATGATGTTGTTGTTTGTCTAGGTTGGAGACAACCAGTGTCTACTTCAGTCTCTCAAGGACTCTGATGTTGTTTGTATGTATGTATGTTGGAAACAACCAGTATCTGCATCAGTCTCAAGGTCTCTGATGTTTTTGTTTGTTTGTAGGTTGGAGACAACCAGTGTCTACTTCAGTCTCTCAAGGACTCATCCTATTACAAGATTTTTGAGGACAAGGCTTCAATCTGGGAGACACGCTTGGCTGATCTGGACGAGTTCTTGCACAATCTCAACCAGATACAACGCAAATGGGTCTATCTCGAGCCCATATTTGGGCGTGGTGCCCTGCCCAAAGAACAGGGGCGATTCAAGAGGGTCGACAATGACTTCAGGTTTGCCACCCCTCTCTGCCTTTTTTGCTTAATACCACTCGTAGTGATTTTGATAGTTAGTTTATGATGTGTTACCAAACAACAATAGCAACAGTAGCAATACAAATATTGCTTGAAAAATGAAAGTGAAAATATAATTGTGGCCTGACCCCTGTAGTTTCAGAAGCACGTGATTGTGTATCATATGTTCGATTATCTGGTTCTTTTGTAGGAACATCATGCAGGACATTGCTCGTGACAACCGAGTCTTGTCTCTCGTGGGGCGTGCCGGCCTGCGCAGTCAACTCGTACAGATGTTAGACCAACTTCAACGCTGTCAGAAATCACTCAATGAATTCCTCGAGGTAAAACTAGCTTTCCTTTTCAGGCATTTTCCCGGAATCTGCTGCATTGTTTCTGGCCTTTATCAGTGTTCGATCAGTTTTTATAAAACTACAGCAAAGTATATCGTTAACATGGTTGACTGTTTTTTAATGATTCATTATCGGCATATGTTTTGATAGTTTTACTGTACTTTGCCATTGTGTCATATTGTCAAGAACCGCCAGGTGAAACGGCCTTGCTAATAAATATCCACGTTCTGAGATATAACAGAAGGGAAGTAGTTATATACATTTAAAGAATTATCCAAATTTATTGACCCCTCTTCCAAACAACAAAACAAAATACAGCAATTCTTCAAGGAAGACTTGTCAGCCTCCCTAACCTCTTATCATACAAAGTCTTACGTACATACATCTCTATCATAACATTTCACAGGTACACAAGGATTGACCAGTTCTTCAATCCAATGCTATTTCATCAAGATTCTATAACATAATCGCCATATACGCTCAAAAGTCTGCTGTCTGCAAGGTACTTGCAATGTAGAGATGCGAGAACATAATGTTTATAATGAACGATACCCCATTTCGTCATCACCGTCAACTTGAGGATAATTTGTCCCTCAGCGGTCGAGCGAAGTAGTTCTCACTCGGTTCATCTGAAATTCCCTCTTCGGGTGTGAATTCTCCATTGTTGCGTAAGCCATCTACTCTCGCACTGTTGTTACACGAGGTGTTACTCGACGTCTACCACCCTCGAGTGCCACTTTGTCAGACTTCACCCCGCCCCGACACTACAATAAATGATAACTATAATAATAAAATATTCTTAATCCTTGGTGTGTAAGCTACACCCTTCATATCATATGTTTTTCCATCGACACCACATTCAATCATAGTACCTACACACAAACATGTCTAGCTAATGTTCGCCATATATACATATCCAGACCCAATATTCCATTAGTAATAACAACCCCACCACCTTACATATTCTAAGTCCTAACCAACTATACCATTATCTGTGACACCATAATACAACCTATGTTCGGTTCTTGTTACTATCTAACGTTCACATAACAGAGCGATCATTCGCCACCCCGCATAAATCTCGAGATACCAGTATCATTGCGCTGACCATATTTCTTTATTATTGACCACACCCTTTGGCACAATTATAACAATGTAAAAACCAGATGTTTAAGCCAATACCTCTAATCTAACATTCACACATAATATATATATTCCACTATTAACACGGTATTTCTTCTACTCTATATATGCATTGAGAAATTCAACGTCAAAGCCACCACTGGGTATAAAGACTTCACGTTTGCCAACTGCATAGTAATGGTTTCTCTCCACAGAAGAGACCAGATTACATGTCTTTGCTCTGTCGGGTTCTGGACTCGTCTCTTCAATTCTACCTTCAAACCTCAGTACCTCCACCCTACACCTAGCATCAGTCATGTGATCCCTGCTGATGCTGACGCCATTGTAACAGTTTCAACACCATACAATAGGTGATACTCTAAGTCAACAAGTATAAAATCTTCATTATAACAACATCACTATACGCCGTAATATTATTCCATTTAAACTTACGTCCGTATCACCTTAATCTATTCATATGGAACGGCCAATCATGTTATAAATATTACACGTTGTATTCGACAATCCTCCCTGTCTACCCTAACTATAATGATATTTGCCCGGTTCTTTAAAATCTGACCTTAGGTCACCACTCCATTTCCTTCACAGTATTGCAGAACCACTGGATAGCCATCAATGGCCCTCAGGGCAACCCTAACATGAGTCAGCCAACCATAGCTTTACATTGTAACACTAAATGTAGTCTTTCACAGACGCTACCAACCTATGTTAAGTTCTTAAAATCACAATCTTGACACATATAACATATTCATTCTCATTTTTGACAAAGGAGTGTAAATTATTGGAACAGATTATCTGCTGATTGTGTGGGTGCTAGTAGTGTGAATATGTTTAAAAATAAAATCGACACATACCTCAGAAGGGGTAGGATACACGTAGATAAAAGGGTTGGACTCTTGATAAGCCAAAGGTCCACCTGCCATCAAGAGTTAATTCTGTGGGTGGCAGTCTTGTTCAATCTTATTAAAACAATGGTGGGGCCATGTAGTTAAGGAAGCTAGCAACAGAAACATTCTTGTATAGGCAATGTAAGTCATTTTTAACCAGCTAATTCTTTTTAGATTAAACCAAATATATATATTCATATCATACATAGCCAAAAATCATAACGTGAATTAATGCTATAAACGAACCTAATTATTGATTCAACTTGGGTGTATTTTCGCAGGAGAAGCGATCACTGTTTCCACGGTTCTACTTTATCGGTGATGACGATTTACTCGAGATTCTTGGGCAGGCAACAAACCCGACCGTCATCCAAAGTCACCTCAAGAAACTGTTTGCCGGAATCCACAGTGTCGACTTTGACGATGGTTGCGAACACATTATAGCAATGAAGTCACTTGATGGAGAAGTCGTCTCACTGCGGAAGAAAGTTCAGATCATGCCAGAAGTCGAGGTGCCTGTTTATTATGTTTTCTTGAAATTGAATTAATGTGTATCTCTTGTGGTCTGTCTTCTCAAGACAAAGAAAGCATTTGATTCAGTTATAATTTTCCGTTACAATGTATTCAATTGAATGTATTTTTACATGTGCATAAGGTATACTGGTCAGAGTGAAAGTCATGCTACCTAATGTTTTATGTTGCTTTAAGAAAAAAACAGCAAATTTTTCCACAAGATATCAATGTGCTAAATCCCAAACACTTATTCTGTCTAATTTATGCAAACAAACCATTAGAAAAGTTGTTTTAAGTGTAGTAATGTCCTGGCTTGGCGTAAGTGTCCTGCTTAGATAAAATGTCCTGCCTTGCAGGAAAATGTCCTGCCTTTGAGAGAAATGTTCTGACTTGAAGTAAAATGTCCAGTCTTGGAGGAAAATGTCCTACCATAATCAGCCAATGATAGGAAATAATGTTCTATAAGATTAACAAGAATTGAGCTATGTGATACTTATTGTGTTGTATGTTTATGGTCTCTTATGACAGGTTAATTGAGCTATGTGATACTTATTGTGTTGTATGTTTGTGGTCTCTTATGACAGGTTAATTGAGCTATGTGA
The DNA here is from genome assembly GCA_020002185.1 of Paraescarpia echinospica. Taxonomy (NCBI): domain Eukaryota; kingdom Metazoa; phylum Annelida; class Polychaeta; order Sabellida; family Siboglinidae; genus Paraescarpia; species Paraescarpia echinospica. Next base: position 37,040 of record JAHLWY010000633.1, on the reverse strand, counting down.
TACTTATTGTGTTGTGTGTTTGTGGTCTCTTATGACAGGTTAATTGAGCTATGTGATACTTATTGTGTTGTGTGTTTGTGGTCTCTTATGACAGGTTAATTGAGCTATGTGATACTTATTGTGTTGTGTGTTTGTGGTCTCTTATGACAGGTTAATTGAGCTATGTGATACTTATTGTGTTGTGTGTTTGTGGTCTCTTATGACAGGTTAATTGAGCTATGTGATACTTATTGTGTTGTGTGTTTGTGGTCTTATGACAGGTTAATTGAGCTATGTGATACTTATTGTGTTGTGTGTTTGTGGTCTCTTATGACAGGTTAATTGAGCTATGTGATACTTATTGTGTTGTGTGTTTGTGGTCTTATGACAGGTTAATTGAGCTATGTGATACTTATTGTGTTGTGTGTTTGTGGTCTCTTATGACAGGTTAATTGAGCTATGTGATACTTATTGTGTTGTGTGTTTGTGGTCTCTTATGACAGGTTAATTGAGCTATGTGATACTTATTGTGTTGTGTGTTTGTGGTCTCTTATGACAGGTTAATTGAGCTATGTGATACTTATTGTGTTGTGTGTTTGTGGTCTTATGACAGGTTAATTGAGCTATGTGATACTTATTGTGTTGTGTGTTTGTGGTCTCTTATGACAGGTTAATTGAGCTATGTGATACTTATTGTGTTGTGTGTTTGTGGTCTCTTATGACAGGTTAATTGAGCTATGTGATACTTATTGTGTTGTGTGTTTGTGGTCTCTTATGACAGGTTAATTGAGCTATGTGATACTTATTGTGTTGTGTGTTTGTGGTCTCTTATGACAGGTTAATTGAGCTATGTGATACTTATTGTGTTGTGTGTTTGTGGTCTCTTATGACAGGTTAATTGAGCTATGTGATACTTATTGTGTTGTGTGTTTGTGGTCTCTTATGACAGGTTAATTGAGCTATGTGATACTTATTGTGTTGTGTGTTTGTGGTCTCTTATGACAGGTTAATTGAGCTATGTGATACTTATTGTGTTGTGTGTTTGTGGTCTCTTATGACAGGTTAATTGAGCTATGTGATACTTATTGTGTTGTATGTTTGTGGTCTCTTATGACAGGTTAATTGAGCTATGTGATACTTATTGTGTTGTGTGTTTGTGGTCTCTTATGACAGGTTAATTGAGCTATGTGATACTTATTGTGTTGTGTGTTTGTGGTCTCTTATGACAGGTTAATTGGTGTATTCACAGGTTTGGTTGAGTCGTTTGTCGACTGAGATGACTGAAACACTGCAACAGTTACTGCGGGAATGTCTCAAGGACGCCAAGGCCATGCACAAGGGCAGTGGGTCACTTGACCCAAACAAGTACCCCTCACAGGTAGGGTAATGTCACATTTGACATCAACAAATACCCCTCACAGGTAGGGTAATGTCACACTTGACCAAATAAATACCCTATGCTGGAGGGTAATGTCACACTTGACCCAACAAATACCCCTCACTGATAGGTTAATGTCACACTTAACCCAACAAATACCCCTCACAGGTAGAGCACACTTGACCCCAACAAGTACCCCTCCCAGGTAGGGTAATGACATACTTGACCTCAACAAATACCCTTCACAGGCAGGGTAATGTGACACTTGACCCCAACAAATACCCCTCACAGGTAGGGTAATGTCACACTTGACCAAATAAAATTCCTATGCCGGAGGGTAATGTCACACTTGACCCAACAAATACCCCTCACTGATAGGTTAATGTCACACTTAACCCAACAAATACCCCTCACAGCTAGGTTAATGTCACACTTAACCCAACAAATACCCCTCACAGGTAGGGCACACTTGACCCCAACAAGTACCCCTCCCAGGTAGGGTAATGACATACTTGACCTCAACAAATACCCTTCACATGCAGGGTAATGTGACACTTGACCCCAACAAATACCCCTCACAGGTAGGGTAATGTCACACTTGACCCCAACAAATACCCCTCACAGGTAGGGTAATGTCACACTTGGGGGTCAACATTTTTTCACAACTCTTATCAAATGAAGCAGATACCAACAAGACAAAACAGTTGTGTTATTGTTTATCATAAAAATCTGAAATGTAAATTATTACACAACTATCAAAAATGAGTTAGATCAAAGATCATGTATATAACTGTATCTGTCCTGGTTTAGATTCTGTGTATTTTGGAACAGATACAAAGATATTGTAACTCAACTGATCTGTCCTGGTTTAGATCCTGTGTATTTTGGAGCAGATACAGAGATCCTGTAACTCAACTGATCTGCCCTGGTTTAGATCCTGTGTCTGGTGGAGCAGATACAAAGATACTGTAACTCAACTGACCTGTCCTGGTTTAGATCCTGTGTCTGGCGGAGCAGATACAGTTCACGGAGCGGTGTGAAGCAGCCCTGCGGAGTAACGGTCTGACCAGTGTGAAGCGAGAGATAGAGCAGCAGTTGGAGTCATACACCAGCGTTGACATCAGCTCTGACTCGGGACAAGACGTCGGTGGTCAGGTGATTCTAGCATGGCCATATCAGTGGTTAGGGAGAGGGGAGAGGGAAGGTAGAGAAGGGGAGAAGAGAGGGAGACAGGGAGAGGTGGGGAGGAGAGGGAGAGAGGGGGAGAAAAACAAGGGGATGGATGGATGGAGGGAGGGAGGGAGGAATGCAGGGAGGGAGAGAGAGGGGAGGAAAAGAGAAGGAAGAAGAGGAGAGAAGGGGAGAACAGGGGAGGGAAAGAGAGAGAGGGGGGAGAAGGGAGTCGAGGCCCGCATATTCATTTTACAAATGTTGGTTGCTTATGAATTGCAAAATGATAGTGATTGTAATTATATGCTTGAAAATAGTATCACGATGATCATTATTATATCCTTTGCATATACAAGTCCTAACACTTCCAGACCTATATATCACATTCAATCTGAAGAATTAGCAACATTTTAATGTACTAATTCAGAGAAGTCTGAGAATTAGTATGCTCTGTACGAATACCTAAATGTTGACAATTGTGAACGACCCCTGAGACATTGTTGGCAACAGTAGCTGTGATATGAATCATAAAATCCACAGGATGTGCCCAAGTAGAAACAACCAAAATGTACATATTTCAATAGACATCTTTAGATTTACTATTTCTCTTCCTGATCTGTTGCACTAAAACTTGCTAATATGTCAACATTTTGTAACACAATTTCTGCACGATTATTGTAGTTATGTTGTCTCCCACCAGGTGCTCTCCCTGAAGTTGAAAGCGCTCATTCTCGACACCATTCACAACATGGATGTTGTCGACAAACTGCTTGAGGCAAATGTGAAGAGTTCTGATGAATGGCTCTGGCAGAAACAGCTGAGGTAGAAAATTTACTTTAGGAAATATGAAATATTTAACTATAATAAATGTAGTGTATGTATGTTAAAGGTAGTGTATGTATGTTAAAGGTAGTGTATGTATGTATGTTAAAGGTAGTGTATGTATGTTAAAGGTAGGGCGTGTATATTAAAGGTAGGGCGTGTATGTTAAAGGTAGTGCGTGTATGTTAAAGGTAGGGTATGTATGTTAAAGGTAGGGTATGTATGTTAAAGGTGGGGTATGTATGTTAAAGGTGGTGTATGTATGTTAAAGGTGGTGGATGTATGTTAAAGGTGGTGCATGTATGTTAAAGGTAGTGCATGTATGTTAAAGGTAGTGCGTGTATGTTCAAGGTAGTGCATGTATGTTAAAGGTAGTGTATGTATGTTAAAGGTAGGGCATGTATGTTAAAGGTGGTGTATGTATGTTAAAGATAATGGATGTATGTTAAAGGTAGTGTATGTATGTTATAGGTAGTGGATGTGTGTTAAAGGTAGTGTATGTAAAAGGTAGTGTATGTATGTTAAATGTAGTGGATGTGTGTTAAAGATAGTGTATGTATGTTAATATTATCAACCTGGAGTGTTTGAATCTCAGATGCCAAACTTCCAGAACATAATCAATGACACCTCAGAAGGAAAGTATTGCCTTTATATTTTATGGTCCACACTTGTTAAAGGTTCTCACCAGTTTTTTTATTTGTATCATACATTAGGTGCAGATACTACACACAGATAATGTTGTTGTAGGTACTACACTTAGAAGGATGTTGTAGGTACTAAAAAGGATGTTGTTGTAGGTACCACAGAAACAAGGATGTTGTTGTAGGTACTACACAAAGAAGGATGTTGTAGGTACTACATAAAGAAGGATGTTGTTGTTGGTACTACATAAAGAAGGATGTTGTTATAGGTACTACACAAAGAAGGATATTGTAGGTACTGCATAAAGAAGGATGTTGTTGTTGGTACCACACAAAGAACGATGTTGTTGTTGGTACTACATAAAGAAGGATGTTGTTGGTACTACACAAAGAAGGATGTTGTAGGTACTGCATAAAGAAGAATGTTGTTGTTGGTACCACACAAAGAAGGATGTTGTTGTTGGTACCACACAAAGAAGGATGTTGTTGTTGATACCACACAAAGAAGGATGTTGTTGTTGGTACCACACAAAGAAGGATGTTGTTGGTACTACACAAAGAAGGATGTTGTTATAGGTACTACACAAAGAAGGATGTTGTAGGTACTGCATAAAGAAGGATGTTGTTATAGGTACTACATAAAGAAGGATGTTGTTGTAGGTACTACATAAAGAAGGATGTTGTTGTTGGTACTACACAAAAAAGGATGTTGTTGTAGGTACTACACAAAGAAGGATGTTGTAGGTACTACATAAAGAAGGATGTTGTTATAGGTACTACACAAAGAAGGATGTTGTTATATGTACTACACAAAGAAGGATGTTGTTGTTGGTACTACATAAAGAATGATGTTGTTGCTATTACACAAAGAAGGATGTTGTTATAGGTACTACACAAAGAAGGATGTTGTAGGTACTACATAAAGAAGGATGTTGTTGTTGGTACTACATAAAGAAGGATGTTGTTATAGGTACTACACAAAGAAGGATGTTGTTGTTGGTACTGCATAAAGAAGGATGTTGTTGTTGGTACTACACAAAGAAGGATGTTGTTGTAGGTACTACATAAAGAAGGATGTTGTTGTTGGTACTACATAAAGAAGGATGTTGTTATAGGTACTACACAAAGAAGGATGTTTTTGTTGGTACTACACAAAGAAGGATGTTGTTGTTTGTACTACACAAAGAAGGGTGTTGTTGTAGGTACTACATAAAGAAGGATGTTGTTGTTGGTACTACACAAAGAAGGATGTTGTTGTTTGTACTACACAAAGAAGGGTGTTGTTGTAGGTACTACACAAAGAAGGATGTTGTTGTTGGTACTACACAAAGAAGGATGTTGTTGTTTGTACTACACAAAGATGGATGTTGTTGTTGGTACTACACAAAGAAGGATGTTGTTGTTGGTACTACACAAAGAAGGATGTTGTTGTTTGTACTACACAAAGAAGGGTGTTGTAGGTACTACATCAGGAAGGATGGTCTCTGTGCAATGAAAATGGTGGACGCGGAGTTTGAGTATACATATGAGTATCAGGGTAATGCCCCCAAGTTGGTGCACACACCTCTTACAGACAAGTGTTACCTCACCCTCACCCAGGGTACGTTCCTCAGTGTGCATTAAGGGTAAACTTTACAGACAAGGGTAATCTAAAAATTGAATAATAATAATAAAAAGTTACGTAGCACCTGAATACACTTAAAAGCTCGGATGAATCACTGTGTATTGTGTAAGGTGACTTTATATCATGAAATATCCCTAACCGTATCACTAGGGAAAATATCACTAGAACAGCAGTCATTATGACAATTTCCAATAGAACAATAAAGAAATTTAGCCCATTGCTAATATAATTTATTGCAGTTGTCAGAAAATGAACTTTATCAATAGTAACTATTTACTCAAATAAAAATACTGGTGATTTTGTTAAATTGTTAATACAGACTAACAATGTAGATTTATTACTTGAATACAGCATTACTCTTCACCAGGTATGTGATGTACAGCAGGCATCTGGAAAACATTGTATGCACTTCTGCAGTAGTTGTATTTGTTGCTTTACAGGGATGTCGATGGGTTTGGGAGGAAACCCTTACGGCCCAGCGGGTACAGGGAAGACAGAGTCAGTGAAGGCACTTGGAGGACTCTTTGGACGACAAGTGCTAGTCTTCAACTGTGATGAGGTCAGTGGCTTCTCCGTCCATTCACTCTACACTTCCTAGTTTATGCTGATACCCCCCTGGGGCCGTCCACTCCTTGACATTGTAGAACCAACATGTTCTCTGCTGTCCTCAGCGGCATCTGCCCTCCACGGTGTCCTGAAGGATCATCTTCGGGAGGCTGACGTGTCTTGTTACACGCCCAAACCAACCTTGACACTTTCTAATTAATCCTGCAAATTTTTCAATTAGTATATTCATTCTGTTAAGTACACATGCCTGAATTAGCATACACCCCCTTTTTAGCAGCTGTGGCAGTGATCTCAAAGGCCAGCCTTGTCTGCTGAATCCATACAGTGATCTTAAAGGCCAGCCTTGTCTGTTGAATCCATACAGTGATCTCAAAGGCCAGCCTTGTATGTTGAATCCATACAGTGATCTCAAAGGCCAGCCTTGTCTGTTGAATCCATACAGTAATCTCAAAGGCCAGCCTTATCTGTTGAATCCATACAGTGATCTCAAAGGCCAGCCATGTCTGTTGAATCCATACAGTGATCTCAAAGGCCAGCCTTGTCTGTTGAATCCATACAGTGATCTCAAAGGGCAGCCTTGTCTGTTGAATCCATACAGTGATCTCAAAGGCCAGCCTTGTCTGTTGAATCCATACAGTGATCTCAAAGGCCAACCTTCACTGTTGAATCCATACAGTGATCTCAATGCCAACCTTCACTGTTGAATCCATACAGTGATCTCAATGCCAACCTTCACTGTTGAATCCATACAGTGATCTCCAATGCCAACCTTCACTGTTGAATCCATACAGTGATCTCAATGCCAACCTTCACTGTTGAATCCATACAGTGATCTCAATGCCAACCTTCACTGTTGAATCCATACAGTGATCTCCAATGCCAACCTTCACTGTTGAATCCATACAGTGATCTCAATGCCAACCTTCACTGTTGAATCCATACACTGATCTCAATGCCAACCTTCACTGTTGAATCCATACAGTAATCTCAATGCCAACCTTCACTGTTGAATCCATACAGTGATCTCAATGCCAACCTTCACTGTTGAATCCATACAGTGATTTCAAAGGCCAACCTTCACTGTTGAATCCATACAGTGATCTCAAAGGCCAACCTTCACTGTTGAATCCATACAGTGATCTCAATGCCAACCTTCACTGTTGAATCCATACAGTGATCTCAATGTCAACCTTCACTGTTGAATCCATACAGTGATCTCAATGCCAACCTTCACTGTTGAATCCATACAGTGATCTCAATGCCAACCTTCACTGTTGAATCCATACAGTGATCTCAAAGGCCAGCCTTGTCTGTTGAATCCATACAGTGATCTCATTGCCAACCTTCACTGTTGAATCCATACAGTGATCTCAATGCCAACCTTCACTGTTGAATCCATACAGTGATCTCAAAGGCCAGCCTTGTCTGTTGAATCCATACAGTGATCTCAATGCCAACCTTCACTGTTGAATCCGTACAATGATCTCAATGCCAACCTTCACTGTTGAATCCATACAATGATCTCAAAGGCCAGCCTTGTCTGTTGAATCCATACAGTGATCTCAAAGGCCAACCTTCACTGTTGAATTCATACAGTGATCTCAAAGGCCAGCCTTGTCTGTTGAATCCATACAGTGATCTCAAAGGCCAACCTTCACTGTTGAATTCATACAGTGATCTCAATGTCAACCTTCACTGTTGAATCCATACAGTGATCTCAAAGGCCAACCTTCACTGTTGAATCCATACAGTGATCTCAATGCCAACCTTCACTGTTGAATCCATACAGTGATCTCAATGTCAACCTTCACTGTTGAATCCATACAGTGATCTCAAAGGCCAACCTTGTCTGTTGAATCCATACAGTGATCTCAAAGGCCAACCTTCACTGTTGAATCCATACAGTGATCTCAATGTCAACCTTCACTGATGAATCCATACAGTGATCTCAAAGGCCAACCTTGTCTGTTGAATCCATACAGTAATCTTAATGACAACCTTCACTGTTGAATTCATACAGTGATCTCAATGCCAACCTTGTCTGTTGAATCCATACAGTGATCTCAATGACAACCTTCACTGTTGAATCCATACAGTGATCTCAAGGCCAGCCTTCACTGTTGAATCCATACAGTGATCTCAATGCCAACCTTCACTGTTGAATCCATACAGTGATCTCAATGCCATCCTTCACTGTTGAATTCATACAGTGATCTCAAGGCCAACCTTCACTGTTGAATCCATACAGTGATCTCAAGGCCAGCCTTCACTGTTGAATCCATACAGTGATCTCAAGGCCAGCCTTGTCTGTTGAATCCATACAGTGATCTCAAAGGCCAACCTTGTCTGTTGAATCCATACAGTGATCTCAATGACAACCTTCACTGTTGAATTCATACAGTGATCTCAATGCCAACCTTGTCTGTTGAATCCATACAGTGATCTCAATGACAACCTTCACTGTTGAATCCATACAGTGATCTCAAGGCCAGCCTTCACTGTTGAATCCATACAGCGATCTCAATGGCAACCTTTACTGTTGAATCCATACAGTGATCTCAATGACAACCTTCACTGTTGAATCCATACAGTGATCTCAATGCCAGCCTTTACTGTTGAATCCATACAGTGATCTCAATGACAACCTTCACTGTTGAATTCATACAGTGATCTCAAGGCCAACCTTCACTGTTGAATCCATACAGTGATCTCAATGACAACCTTCACTGTTGAATCCATACAGTGATCTCAATGCCAACCTTCACTGTTGAATCCATACAGTGATCTCAAGGCCAGCCTTCACTGTTGAATCCATACAGTGATCTCAAGGCCAGCCTTGTCTGTTGAATTCATCATTGTAATTTAATTTCTACCAATGTCACACTGGATTAAAAACTCGGTGATGAAAAAACTATATATCGAAAGGTCCAACTAAATTATCAGACTTTTTGTTGTTCTGGTATACTTCTGATATGTGGATGCATAAATAGCTGGCTGTTGAGATGAGTGGACCAGGAACCACAGAAAATAGGTGTACTTGTATGCTTTATGGAATGCAAAATTTGACATATTTTCTTGTCTGAAATATTTTTTAAACATACTGTATACTTAAGAGAGCGAATATGGTACATGTTAATCATGACAGTTCCCATTTTCAAATAGAGAATCACTTATTGAATCACTTGGACATTTCCTGATATACCTTTATACATTTACTTCCTTTGTCTAGACGCTGTGACATCTAGACACATTCACTTCCATTGTCTAGACGCTGTCATTCACATCTAGACTCATTCACTTCCATTGTCTAGACGCTGTGACATCTAGATGCTGTGACATCTAGACACATTCACTTCCATTGTCTAGACGCTGTGACATCTAGACTAATTCACTTCCATTGTCTAGACGCTGTGACATCTAGACATATTCACTTCCATTGTCTAGACGCTGTGACATCTAGACTCATTCACTTCCATTGTCTAGATTGTCTAGATGCTGTGACATCTAGACACATATATTCACTTCCATTGTCTAGACGCTGTGACATCTAGAAACATTCACATATATTCACTAACTATATTGTTGATGATCTCAAAGGCCAGCCTTGTCTGTTGAATCCATACAGTGATCTCAATGCCAACCTTCACTGTTGAATCCATACAGTGATCTCAATGCCAACCTTCACTGTTGAATCCATACAGTGATCTGAAAGGCCAACCTTGTCTGTTGAATCCATACAGTGATCTCAATGCCAACCTTCACTGTTGAATCCATACAGTGATCTCAATGCCAACCTTCACTGTTGAATTCATACAGTGATCTCAAAGGCCAGCCTTGTCTGTTGAATCCATACAGTGATCTCAAAGGCCAGCCTTGTCTGTTGAATCCATACAGTGATCTCAATGCCAACCTTCACTGTTGAATCCATACAGTGATCTCAAAGGCCAGCCTTGTCTGTTGAATCCATACAGTGATCTCAATGCCAACCTTCACTGTTGAATCCATACAGTGATCTCAATGCCAACCTTCACTGTTGAATCCATACAATGATCTCAATGTCAACCTTCACTGTTGAATCCATACAATTATCTCAATGCCAACCTTCACTGTTGAATTCATACAGTGATCTCAAAGGCCAGCCTTGTCTGTTGAATCCATACAGTGATCTCAATGCCAACCTTCACTGTTGAATCCACACAGTGATCTCCAATGCCAACCTTCACTGTTGAATCCATACAGTGATCTCCAATGCCAACCTTCACTGTTGAATCCATACAGTGAACTCAAAGGCCAACCTTGTCTGTTGAATCCATACAGTGATCTCAATGCCAACCTTCACTGTTGAATTCATACAGTGATCTCAAAGGCCAACCTTGTCTGTTGAATCCATACAGTGATCTCAATGCCAACCTTCACTGTTGAATCCATACAGTGATCTCAAAGGCCAACCTTCACTGTTGAATCCATACAGTGATCTCAATGCCAACCTTCACTGTTGAATCCATACAGTGATCTCAAAGGCCAACCTTGTCTGTTGAATCCATACAGTGATCTCAAAGGCCAACCTTCACTGTTAAATCCATACAGTGATCTCAAAGGCCAACCTTGTCTGTTGAATCCATACAGTGATCTCAAAGGCCAACCTTCACAATTGAATTGATACAGTGCTCTCAATGCCAACCTTCACTGTTGAATCCATACAGTGATCTCAATGTCAACCTTCACTGTTGAATCCATACAGTGATCTCAAAGGCCAACCTTCACTGTTGAATCCATACAGTGATCTCAAGGCCAACGTTGTCTGTTGAATTCATACAGTGATCTCAAAGGCCAACCTGCACTGTTGAATCCATACAGTGATCCCAAAGGCCAACCTTGTCTGTTGAATCCATACAGTGATCTCAAAGGCCAAGATTCACTGTTGAATCCATACAGTGATCTCAAAGGCCAACCTTCACTGTTGAATCCATACAGTGATCTCAAAGGCCAACCGTGTCTGTTGAATCCATACAGTGATCTCAAAGGCCAACCTTCACTGTTGAATTCATACAGTGATCTCAATGTGAACCTTCACTGTTGAATCCATACAGTGATCTCAAAGTCCAACCTTCACTGTTGAATCCATACAGTGATCTTAATGCCAACCTTCACTGTTGAATCCATACAGTGATCTCAATGTCAACCTTCACTGTTGAATCCATACAGTGATCTCAAAGGCCAACCTTGTCTGTTGAATCCATACAGTGATCTCAAAGGCCAACCTTCACTGTTGAATCCATACAGTGATCTCAGTGTCAACCTTCACTGTTGAATCCATACAGTGATCTCAAAGCCAACCTTGTCTGTTGAATCCATACAGTGATCTCAATGACAACCTTCACTGTTGAATTCATACAGTGAACTCAATGCCAACCTTGTCTGTTGAATCCATACAGTGATCTCAATGACAACCTTCACTGTTGAATTCATACAGTGATCTCAAGGCCAGCCTTCACTGTTGAATCCACACAGTGATCTCAATGTCAACCTTCACTGTTGAATCCATACAGTGATCTCAAAGGCAACCTTCACTGTTGAATCCATACAGTGATCTCAATGTCAACCTTCACTGTTGAATCCATACAGTGATCTCAAGGCCAGCCTTCACTGTTGAATCCACACAGTGATCTCAATGTCAACCTTCACTGTTGAATCCATACAGTGATCTCCAACGCCAACCTTCACTGTTGAATTGATACAGTGATCTCAAGGCCAACCTTCACTGTTGAATCCATACAGTGATCTCAATGACAACCTTCACTGTTGAATCCATACAGTGATCTCAATGCCAACCTTCACTGTTGAATTCATACAGTGATCTCAATGCCAACCTTGTCTGTTGAATCCATACAGTGATCTCAATGCCAGCCTTTACTGTTGAATCCATACAGTGATCTCAATGACAACCTTCACTGTTGAATCCATACAGTGATCTCAATGCCAGCCTTTACTGTTGAATCCATACAGTGATCTCAATGACAACCTTCACTGTTGAATTCATACAGTGATCTCAATGCCAACCTTGTCTGTTGAATCCATACAGTGATCTCAATGCCAGCCTTTACTTTTGAATCCATACAGTGATCACAATGACAACCTTCACTGTTGAATTCATACAGTGATCTCAAGGCCAACCTTCACTGTTGAATTCATACAGTGATCTCAATGTGAACCTTCACTGTTGAATCCATACAGTGATCTCAAAGTCCAACCTTCACTGTTGAATCCATACAGTGATCTTAATGCCAACCTTCACTGTTGAATCCATACAGTGATCTCAATGTCAACCTTCACTGTTGAATCCATACAGTGATCTCAAAGGCCAACCTTGTCTGTTGAATCCATACAGTGATCTCAACGCCAACCTTCACTGTTGAATCCACACAGTGATCTCAATGCCAACCTTCACTGTTGAATCCATACAGTGATCTCCAATGCCAACCTTCACTGTTGAATCCATACAGTGAACTCAAAGGCCAACCTTGTCTGTTGAATCCATACAGTGATCTCAATGCCAACCTTCACTGTTGAATCCATACAGTGATCTCAAAGGCCAACCTTGTCTGTTGAATCCATACAGTGATCTCAATGCCAACCTTCACTATTGAATCCATACAGTGATCGCAAAGGCCAACCTTCACTGTTGAATCCATACAGTGATCTCAATGCCAACCTTCACTGTTGAATCCATACAGTGATCTCAAAGGCCAACCTTGTCTGTTGAATCCATACAGTGATCTCAATGCCAACCTTCACTATTGAATCCATACAGTGATCGCAAAGGCCAACCTTCACTGTTGAATCCATACAGTGATCTCAATGCCAACCTTCACTGTTGAATCCATACAGTGATCTCCAATGCCAACCTTCACTGTTGAATCCATACAGTGATCTCAATGCCAACCTTCACTGTTGAATCCATACAGTGATCTCAATGCCAACCTTCACTGTTGAATCCATACAGTGATCTCAAAGGCCAACCTTGTCTGTTGAATCCATACAGTGATCTCAATGACAACCTTCACTGTTGAATTGATACAGTGATCTCAAGGCCAACGTTGTCTGTTGAATTCATACAGTGATCTCAAAGGCCAACCTGCACTGTTGAATCCATACAGTGATCCCAAAGGCCAACCTTGTCTGTTGAATCCATACAGTGATCTCAAAGGCCAAGATTCACTGTTGAATCCATACAGTGATCTCAAAGGCCAACCTTCACTGTTGAATCCATACAGTGATCTCAAAGGCCAACCATGTCTGTTGAATCCATACAGTGATCTCAAAGGCCAACCTTCACTGTTGAATTCATACAGTGATCTCAATGTGAACCTTCACTGTTGAATCCATACAGTGATCTCAAAGTCCAACCTTCACTGTTGAATCCATACAGTGATCTTAATGCCAACCTTCACTGTTGAATCCATACAGTGATCTCAATGTCAACCTTCACTGTTGAATCCATACAGTGATCTCAAAGGCCAACCTTGTCTGTTGAATCCATACAGTGATCTCAACGCCAACCTTCACTGTTGAATCCACACAGTGATCTCAATGCCAACCTTCACTGTTGAATCCATACAGTGATCTCCAATGCCAACCTTCACTGTTGAATCCATACAGTGAACTCAAAGGCCAACCTTGTCTGTTGAATCCATACAGTGATCTCAATGCCAACCTTCACTGTTGAATCCATACAGTGATCTCAAAGGCCAACCTTGTCTGTTGAATCCATACAGTGATCTCAATGCCAACCTTCACTATTGAATCCATACAGTGATCGCAAAGGCCAACCTTCACTGTTGAATCCATACAGTGATCTCAATGCCAACCTTCACTGTTGAATCCATACAGTGATCTCAAAGGCCAACCTTGTCTGTTGAATCCATACAGTGATCTCTGGGGCAATAACCTTTTGGTCTGTTGAATCCATACAGTGATCTCAAAGCCAACCTTGTCTGTTGAATCCATACAGTGATCTCAATGACAACCTTCACTGTTGAATTCATACAGTGAACTCAATGCCAACCTTGTCTGTTGAATCCATACAGTGATCTCAATGACAACCTTCACTGTTGAATTCATACAGTGATCTCAATGCCAACCTTGTCTGTTGAATCCATACAGTGATCTCAATGACAACCTTCACTGTTGAATCCATATAGTGGTCTCAAGGCCAGCCTTCACTGTTGAATCCATACAGTGATCTCAATGCCAACCTTCACTGTTGAATCCATACAGTGATCTCCAACGCCAACCTTCACTGTTGAATTGATACAGTGATCTCAAGGCCAACCTTCATTGTTGAATCCATACAGTGATCTCAATGACAACCTTCACTGTTGAATCCATACAGTGATCTCAATGCCAACCTTCACTGTTGAATTCATACAGTGATCTCAATGCCAACCTTGTCTGTTGAATCCATACAGTGATCTCAATGCCAGCCTTTACTGTTGAATCCATACAGTGATTTCAATGACAACCTTCACTGTTGAATCCATACAGTGATCTCAATGCCAGCCTTTACTGTTGAATCCATACAGTGATCTCAATGACAACCTTCACTGTTGAATTCATACAGTGATCTCAATGCCAACCTTGTCTGTTGAATCCATACAGTGATCTCAATGCCAGCCTTTACTGTTGAATCCATACAGTGATCTCAATGCCAACGTTCACTGTTGAATCCATACAGTGATCTCAAAGGCCAGCCTTGTCTGTTGAATCCATACAGTGATCTCAATGCCAACCTTCACTGTTGAATCCATACAGTGATCTCAGTGCCAACCTTCACTGTTGAATCCATACAATGATCTCAATGCCAACCTTCACTGTTGAATCCATACAATTATCTCAATGCCAACCTTCACTGTTGAATTCATACAGTGATCTCAAAGGCCAGCCTTGTCTGTTGAATCCATACAGTGATCTCAACGCCAACCTTCACTGTTGAATCCACACAGTGATCTCAATGCCAACCTTCACTGTTGAATCCATACAGTGATCTCCAATGCCAACCTTCACTGTTGAATCCATACAGTGAACTCAAAGGCCAACCTTGTCTGTTGAATCCATACAGTGATCTCAATGCCAACCTTCACTGTTGAATCCATACAGTGATCTCAAAGGCCAACCTTGTCTGTTGAATCCATACAGTGATCTCAATGCCAACCTTCACTATTGAATCCATACAGTGATCGCAAAGGCCAACCTTCACTGTTGAATCCATACAGTGATCTCAATGCCAACCTTCACTGTTGAATCCATACAGTGATCTCAAAGGCCAACCTTGTCTGTTGAATCCATACAGTGATCTCAAAGGCCAACCTTCACTGTTAAATCCATACAGTGATCTCAAAGGCCAACCTTGTCTGTTGAATCCATACAGTGATCTCAAAGGCCAACCTTCACAATTGAATTGATACAGTGCTCTCAATGCCAACCTTCACTGTTGAATCCATACAGTGATCTCAATGTCAACCTTCACTGTTGAATCCATACAGTGATCTCAAAGGCCAACCTTCACTGTTGAATCCATACAGTGATCTCAAGGCCAACGTTGTCTGTTGAATTCATACAGTGATCTCAAAGGCCAACCTGCACTGTTGAATCCATACAGTGATCCCAAAGGCCAACCTTGTCTGTTGAATCCATACAGTGATCTCAAAGGCCAAGATTCACTGTTGAATCCATACAGTGATCTCAAAGGCCAACCTTCACTGTTGAATCCATACAGTGATCTCAAAGGCCAACCGTGTCTGTTGAATCCATACAGTGATCTCAAAGGCCAACCTTCACTGTTGAATTCATACAGTGATCTCAATGTGAACCTTCACTGTTGAATCCATACAGTGATCTCAAAGTCCAACCTTCACTGTTGAATCCATACAGTGATCTTAATGCCAACCTTCACTGTTGAATCCATACAGTGATCTCAATGTCAACCTTCACTGTTGAATCCATACAGTGATCTCAAAGGCCAACCTTGTCTGTTGAATCCATACAGTGATCTCAAAGGCCAACCTTCACTGTTGAATCCATACAGTGATCTCAATGTCAACCTTCACTGTTGAATCCATACAGTGATCTCAAAGCCAACCTTGTCTGTTGAATCCATACAGTGATCTCAATGACAACCTTCACTGTTGAATTCATACAGTGAACTCAATGCCAACCTTGTCTGTTGAATCCATACAGTGATCTCAATGACAACCTTCACTGTTGAATTCATACAGTGATCTCAAGGCCAGCCTTCACTGTTGAATCCACACAGTGATCTCAATGTCAACCTTCACTGTTGAATCCATACAGTGATCTCAAAGGCCAACCTTCTCTGTTGAATCCATACAGTGATCTCAATGCCAACCTTTACTGTTGAATCCATACAGTGATCTCAATGACAACCTTCACTGTTGAATTCATACAGTGATCTCAATGCCAACCTTCACTGTTGAATCCATACAGTGATCTCAATGCCAACCTTGTCTGTTAACCATACAGTGATCTCAATGACAACCTTCACTGTTGAATTCATACAGTGATCTCAATGCCAACCTTGTCTGTTGAATCCATACAGTGATCTCAATGCCAGCCTTTACTGTTGAATCCATACAGTGATCTCAATGACAACCTTCACTGTTGAATTCATACAGTGATCTCAATGCCAACCTTGTCTGTTGAATCCATACAGTGATCTCAATGCCAGCCTTTACTGTTGAATCCATACAGTGATCTCAATGCCAACGTTCACTGTTGAATCCATACAGTGATCTCAAAGGCCAGCCTTGTCTGTTGAATCCATACAGTGATCTCAATGCCAACCTTCACTGTTGAATCCATACAGTGATCTCAGTGCCAACCTTCACTGTTGAATCCATACAATGATCTCAATGCCAACCTTCACTGTTGAATCCATACAATTATCTCAATGCCAACCTTCACTGTTGAATTCATACAGTGATCTCAAAGGCCAGCCTTGTCTGTTGAATCCATACAGTGATCTCAACGCCAACCTTCACTGTTGAATCCACACAGTGATCTCAATGCCAACCTTCACTGTTGAATCCATACAGTGATCTCCAATGCCAACCTTCACTGTTGAATCCATACAGTGATCTCAATGCCAACCTTCACTGTTGAATCCATACAGTGATCTCAATGCCAACCTTCACTGTTGAATCCATACAGTGATCTCAAAGGCCAACCTTCACTGTTGAATCCATACAGTGATCTCAAAGGCCAACCTTCACTGTTGAATCCATACAGTGATCTCTCAATGCCAACCTTTCACTATTGAATCCGTATACAGTGATCGCAAAGGTGTCAACCTTCACTGCTGAATCCATTGCTGAAAGTATCTCACGCACCTCTACCGTTGAATCCATACAGTGATCTCAAAGGCCAACCTTGTCTTCGTTGAATCCATACAGTGATCTCCAATGCCAACCTTCACTGTTAAATCCATACAGTGATCTCAAAGGCCAACCTTGTCTGTTGAATCCATACAGTGATCTCAAAGGCCAACCTTCACAATTGAATTGATACAGTGCTCTCAATGCCAACCTTCACTGTTGAATCCATACAGTGATCTCACTGTCAACCTTCACCGTTGAATCCATATAGTGACTTAAAGGCCAACCTTTCACTGCTGGAACTATACAGTGATCTCAAGGCCAACGTTGTTCGTTGAATTCACAGTGATCTCAGTACAACCTGCACCGTTGAACTACAGTGATCCTTAAAGGCCAACCTTGTCTGTTGAATCCATAGTGATTCAAAGGCCAAGATTCACTGTTAACCATACAGTGATCTCAATGCCAACCTTCACTGTTGAATCCATACAGTGATCTCAATGCCAACCTTCACTGTTGAATCCATACAGTGATCTCAAAGGCCAGCCTTGTCTGTTGAATCCATACAGTGATCTCAATGCCAACTTTCACTGTTGAATCCATACAGTGATCTCAAAGGCCAGCCTTGTCTGTTGAATCCATACAGTGATCTCAATGCCAACCTTCACTGTTGAATCCATACAGTGATCTCAATGCCAACCTTCACTGTTGAATCCATACAGTGATCTCAAAGGCCAGCCTTGTCTGTTGAATCCATACAGTGATCTCAATGCCAACCTTCACTTCGTTGAATCCATACAGTGATTCAATGTCAACTTTCACTGCTGAATCCATACAGTGATCTCAAAGCCAACCTTTGTTCAAGTTGAATCCATACAGTGATCTCAATGACAACCTTCACTGTTGAATTCATACAGTGACCTCAATGCCAACCTTGTCTGTTGAATCCATACAGTGATCTCAATGACAACCTTCACTGTTGAATTCATACAGTGATCTCAAGGCCAGCCTTCACTGTTGAATCCACACAGTGATCTCAATGTCAACCTTCACTGTTGAATCCATACAGTGATCTCAAAGGCAACCTTCACTGTTGAATCCATACAGTGATCTCAATGTCAACCTTCACTGTTGAATCCATACAGTGATCTCAAAGGCCAACCTTGTCTGTTGAATCCATACAGTGATCTCAAAGCCAACCTTGTCTGTTGAATCCATACAGTGATCTCAATGACAACCTTCACTGTTGAATTCATACAGTGAACTCAATGCCAACCTTGTCTGTTGAATCCATACAGTGATCTCAATGACAACCTTCACTGTTGAATTCATACAGTGATCTCAATGCCAACCTTGTCTGTTGAATCCATACAGTGATCTCAATGACAACCTTCACTGTTGAATCCATATAGTGGTCTCAAGGCCAGCCTTCACTGTTGAATCCATACAGTGATCTCAATGCCAACCTTCACTGTTGAATCCATACAGTGATCTCCAACGCCAACCTTCACTGTTGAATTGATACAGTGATCTCAAGGCCAACCTTCATTGTTGAATCCATACAGTGATCTCAATGACAACCTTCACTGTTGAATCCATACAGTGATCTCAATGCCAACCTTCACTGTTGAATTCATACAGTGATCTCAATGCCAACCTTGTCTGTTGAATCCATACAGTGATCTCAATGCCAGCCTTTACTGTTGAATCCATACAGTGATTTCAATGACAACCTTCACTGTTGAATCCATACAGTGATCTCAATGCCAGCCTTTACTGTTGAATCCATACAGTGATCTCAATGACAACCTTCACTGTTGAATTCATACAGTGATCTCAATGCCAACCTTGTCTGTTGAATCCATACAGTGATCTCAATGCCAGCCTTTACTGTTGAATCCATACAGTGATCTCAATGCCAACGTTCACTGTTGAATCCATACAGTGATCTCAAAGGCCAGCCTTGTCTGTTGAATCCATACAGTGATCTCAATGCCAACCTTCACTGTTGAATCCATACAGTGATCTCAGTGCCAACCTTCACTGTTGAATCCATACAATGATCTCAATGCCAACCTTCACTGTTGAATCCATACAATTATCTCAATGCCAACCTTCACTGTTGAATTCATACAGTGATCTCAAAGGCCAGCCTTGTCTGTTGAATCCATACAGTGATCTCAACGCCAACCTTCACTGTTGAATCCACACAGTGATCTCAATGCCAACCTTCACTGTTGAATCCATACAGTGATCTCCAATGCCAACCTTCACTGTTGAATCCATACAGTGAACTCAAAGGCCAACCTTGTCTGTTGAATCCATACAGTGATCTCAATGCCAACCTTCACTGTTGAATCCATACAGTGATCTCAAAGGCCAACCTTGTCTGTTGAATCCATACAGTGATCTCAATGCCAACCTTCACTATTGAATCCATACAGTGATCGCAAAGGCCAACCTTCACTGTTGAATCCATACAGTGATCTCAATGCCAACCTTCACTGTTGAATCCATACAGTGATCTCAAAGGCCAACCTTGTCTGTTGAATCCATACAGTGATCTCAAAGGCCAACCTTCACTGTTAAATCCATACAGTGATCTCAAAGGCCAACCTTGTCTGTTGAATCCATACAGTGATCTCAAAGGCCAACCTTCACAATTGAATTGATACAGTGCTCTCAATGCCAACCTTCACTGTTGAATCCATACAGTGATCTCAATGTCAACCTTCACTGTTGAATCCATACAGTGATCTCAAAGGCCAACCTTCACTGTTGAATCCATACAGTGATCTCAAAGGCCAACCTTGTCTGTTGAATCCATACAGTGATCTCAATGACAACCTTCACTGTTGAATTGATACAGTGATCTCAAGGCAAACGTTGTCTGTTGAATTCATACAGTGATCTCAAAGGCCAACCTGCACTGTTGAATCCATACAGTGATCCCAAAGGCCAACCTTGTCTGTTGAATCCATACAGTGATCTCAAAGGCCAAGATTCACTGTTGAATCCATACAGTGATCTCAAAGGCCAACCTTCACTGTTGAATCCATACAGTGATCTCAAAGGCCAACCATGTCTGTTGAATCCATACAGTGATCTCAAAGGCCAACCTTCACTGTTGAATTCATACAGTGATCTCAATGTGAACCTTCACTGTTGAATCCATACAGTGATCTCAAAGTCCAACCTTCACTGTTGAATCCATACAGTGATCTTAATGCCAACCTTCACTGTTGAATCCATACAGTGATCTCAATGTCAACCTTCACTGTTGAATCCATACAGTGATCTCAAAGGCCAACCTTGTCTGTTGAATCCATACAGTGATCTCAAAGGCCAACCTTCACTGTTGAATCCATACAGTGATCTCAATGTCAACCTTCACTGTTGAATCCATACAGTGATCTCAAAGCCAACCTTGTCTGTTGAATCCATACAGTGATCTCAATGACAACCTTCACTGTTGAATTCATACAGTGAACTCAATGCCAACCTTGTCTGTTGAATCCATACAGTGATCTCAATGACAACCTTCACTGTTGAATTCATACAGTGATCTCAAGGCCAGCCTTCACTGTTGAATCCACACAGTGATCTCAATGTCAACCTTCACTGTTGAATCCATACAGTGATCTCAAAGGCCAACCTTCACTGTTGAATCCATACAGTGATCTCAATGTCAACCTTCACTGTTGAATCCATACAGTGATCTCAAAGGCCAACCTTGTCTGTTGAATCCATACAGTGATCTCAATGACAACCTTCACTGTTGAATTCATACAGTGATCTCAATGCCAACCTTGTCTGTTGAATCCATACAGTGATCTCAATGACAACCTTCACTGTTGAATTCATACAGTGATCTCAAGGCCAGCCTTCACTGTTGAATCCACACAGTGATCTCAATGCCAACCTTGTCTGTTGAATCCATACAGTGATCTCAATGACAACCTTCACTGTTGAATCCATATAGTGGTCTCAAGGCCAGCCTTCACTGTTGAATCCATACAGTGATCTCAATGCCAACCTTCACTGTTGAATCCATACAGTGATCTCCAACGCCAACCTTCACTGTTGAATTGATACAGTGATCTCAAGGCCAACCTTCACTGTTGAATCCATACAGTGATCTCAATGACAACCTTCACTGTTGAATCCATACAGTGATCTCAATGCCAACCTTCACTGTTGAATTCATACAGTGATCTCAATGCCAACCTTGTCTGTTGAATCCATACAGTGATCTCAATGCCAGCCTTTACTGTTGAATCCATACAGTGATTTCAATGACAACCTTCACTGTTGAATCCATACAGTGATCTCAATGCCAGCCTTTACTGTTGAATCCATACAGTGATCTCAATGACAACCTTCACTGTTGAATTCATACAGTGATCTCAATGCCAACCTTGTCTGTTGAATCCATACAGTGATCTCAATGCCAGCCTTTACTGTTGAATCCATACAGTGATCTCAATGACAACCTTCACTGTTGAATTCATACAGTGATCTCAAGGCCAACCTTCACTGTTGAATTCATACAGTGATCTCAATGACAACCTTCACTGTTGAATCCATACAGTGATCTCAATGCCAACCTTCACTGTTGAATTCATACAGTGATCTCAAGGCCAACCTTCACTGTTGAATCCATACAGTGATCTCAAGGCCAGCCTTCACTGTTGAATCCATACAGTGATCTCAAGGCCAGCCTTGTCTGTTGAATTCATCATTGTAATTTAATTTCTACCAATGTCACACTGGATTAAAAACTCGGTGATGAAAAAACTATATATCGAAAGGTCCAACTAAATTATCAGACTTTTTGTAGTTCTGGTATACTTCTGATATGTGGATGCATAAATAGCTGGCTGTTGAGATGAGTGGACCAGGAACCACAGAAAATAGGTGTACTTGTATGCTTTATGGAATGCAAAATTTGACATATTTTCTTGTCTGAAATATTTTTTAAACATACTGTATACTTAAGAGAGCGAATATGGTACATGTTAATCATGACAGTTCCCATTTTCAAATAGAGCTTATTGAATCACTTGGACATTTCCTGATATACCTTTATACATTTACTTCCTTTGTCTAGACGCTGTGACATCTAGACACATTCACTTCCATTGTCTAGACGCTGTGACATCTAGACTCATTCACTTCCATTGTCTAGACGCTGTGACATCTAGACACATTCATTTCCATTGTCTAGACGCTGTGACGTCTAGACACATTCACTTCCATTGTCTAGACGCTGTGACATCTAGACTAATTCACTTCCATTGTCTAGACGCTGTGACATCTAGACATATTCACTTCCATTGTCTAGACGCTGTGACATCTAGACTCATTCACTTCCATTGTCTAGATGCTGTGACATCAAGACACATTCATTTCCATTGTCTAGACGCTGTGACATCTAGACACATTCATTTCCATTGTCTAGATGCTGTGACATCTAGACTAATTCACTTCCATTGTCTAGACGCTGTGACATCTAGACTCATTCCCTTCCATTGTCTAGACGCTGTGACATCTAGACACATTCACTTCCATTGTCTAGACGCTGTGACATCTAGACTCATTCACTTCCATTGTCTAGATGCTGTGACATCTAGACACATTCACTTCCATTGTCTAGATGCTGTGACATCTAGACACATTCACATATATTCACTAACTATATTGTTGATGTGAGATGGCAAATGTTTTTTAAATATGCATAATGAAATGCTCAGTAAAGTTTGATAGATAACATTGTTTAGACTTTATCGAGGTCAGGTAGGATATGGACATAGCAACTTATAAGTGACATGACTGCAGCTGTGTCCCTTCACCAGCAGCAGAACCTCACTGTACTGTGCAGTTGTATTATGTTGTTGTTGAATAAACTTTCATTCAGTCATGTATAATGTTTGTTTGTCGGGGGTTTGTTTGTTGTTAACTATAAACATAGTAATGGCAAGTTATGTTTCGTACATATTTCAATGAGAATTTCTTGGTGACAGGGCATAGATGTGAAGTCGATGGGCCGTATCTTCATTGGCCTGGTGAAGTGTGGGGCGTGGGGGTGTTTTGATGAGTTCAATCGTCTTGAGGAGGCGGTGCTGTCAGCAGTCTCCATGCAGATCCAAGTCATACAGGATGCCATCAAGGAGAAGGCTTCCTCGGCGGAGTTACTTGGACGAATGGTACATCCTAGGCACCCACTATGTGTGTGCGTGTGTGTGTGTGTGTTCATGCGTGTCTGTGTGCGTGTGTGTGTGTTCATGCATGTGTGTGTGTGTGTGTGTGTGTGTGTGTGTGTGTGTGTGTGTTCATACGTGTCTGTGTGCGTGCATGTAAGATTGGGTTTTCAGATATTAATGTTTGTGTGTGTTTGTTTATGTTCGATGTTATTGAGTATTCATTCTAAAAACAAAAATTAATGTTTGTTCATGTATTTGTGTGTGTATACGGTGTGCTCAAATATGTGAGTGTTTGTGTGCTCAAGCATGTGAGTGTTTGTGTGCTCAAATATGTGAGTGTTTGTGTGCTCAAGCATGTGAGTGTTTGTGTGCTCAAATATGTGAGTGTTTGTGTGCTCAAGCATGTGAGTGTTTGTGTGCTCAAGCATGTGAGTGTTTGTGTGCTCAAGCATGTGAGTGTTTGTGTGCTCAAGCATGTGAGTGTTTGTGTGCTCAAGCATGTGAGTGTTTGTGTGCTCAAATATGTGAGTGTTTGTGTGCTCAAATATGTGAGTGTTTGTGTGCTCAAGCATGTGAGTGTTTGTGTGCTCAAGCATGTGAGTGTTTGTGTGCTCAAGCATGTGAGTGTTTGTGTGCTCAAGCATGTGAGTGTTTGTGTGCTCAAGCATGTGAGTGTTTGTGTGCTCAAGCATGTGAGTGTTTGTGTGCTCAAGCATGTGAGTGTTTGTGGGTTTGAGTTTGTGTGGTTTTTACATGTGTTGTCTATGATGAATATTCAGTCTTGAAACCAATATTAATATTTTTATCTTGTCTGTGTCAGTGTCATTCTTGCAGAGCTGAGTGATAAGCATACCAGTCTAACTTCTATGTGTACTTCACTTAGAATTAGGTGACATTATTTACCACAAATACCAACAAAAGAACATATTTACATATTGTCACAAAAATAAAATATTTAGACATCTACTAAACTTGAGAATTTGTTTTTATACCTGAAGAATATTTTTTAGAAAGTTATTATTTCATGTGCAAAATGCTTGAAAAATCCTGGAAAGAATGAAATTGAAATATGTAAATTACCTATAAAAGTTCAGAAATCTATGTGAATTTCGCGAAAACAAAACTGGTGAATGTTTATCTGAATATTGTTCAGATAAACATAGACCACAACTCTGGGATATTCATCACAATGAACCCGGCGGGAAAGGGATATGGAGGCAGGCAGAAGCTGCCTGACAACCTGAAGCAACTCTTCCGACCAGTCGCCATGTCAAAGCCCGACAACGAACTAATCGCGGAGGTGATTCTCTACTCGGAGGGATTCAAGCATGCCAAGAGTATCGGGCGTAAGCTGGTTGCTATCTTCAGTCTCTCCAGGTCAGTTCTCAAGATTTGTGCTTCTTTTATTATTCATTGGCAGGATCCATTTTGGGGGGTTTAGAGAATGAGATCCCAGCTCATTGAGTCCATGACAGGTTTTTTCCCGTTTCCCTGCGTGGGATCTTTTACTTGCCCTGGCATAGACACCAATGATTTATAGTCTCTCTTCTGTACAACTCAGACAATGTAGGGCGAACGAAATTGCCCAAGTTTCGACACAGCAGCTGATGCGAGTACCGAACCACCAATTGGTCAGCAACAGGATTCAAACTCCAGTTCCTTTGACCAACAGTCTGGCACTCTGACTACTTGACCACCCCACCCCACCAATTATCATCAGTTCCTCTGACCGACAGTCTGGCACTCTGACTACTTGATCACCCCACTCCACCAATTATCATCAGTTCCTCTGACCGACAGTCTGGCACTCTGACTACTTGACCACCCACCCCACCAATTATCATCAGTTCCTCTGACCAACAGTCTGGCACTCTGACTACTGGACCACCCCACCCCACCCCACCAATTATCATCAGTTCCTCTGACCAACAGTCTGGCACTCTGACTACTTGACCACCCCACCCCACCCCACCCCACCCCACCCCATCAATTATCATCAGTTCCTCTGATTGACAGTCTGACACTGACTACTTGACTACAATTCTAATTCCCCAATTCTAATTCTTTCCACCGTTCTTCTGATCGACAGTCTGGCCACTTGACCACCCCACCCCACCCCACCAATTATCATCAGTTCTTCTGATCGACAGTCTGGTACTCTGGCCACTTGACCACCCCACCCCACCAATTATCATCAGTTCTTCTGATCAACCATCTGGCACTCTGGCCACTTGACCACCCCACCCCACCAATTATCATCAGTTCTTCTGACTGACAGCCTGACACTGACCATTTTATCACCCCACCAATTATCATCAGTTCCTCTGACCGACAGTCTGACACTGACACTGACCACCCCATCCCACCCCACCAATTATCATCAGTTCCTCTGACCGACAGTCTGACACTGACCACTTGACCACACCACCCCACCAATTATCATCAGATCAACTTCTCTTCTCAAACATTTGGAATAAATTGGGAATAAAATATTAATAACTCGTCTGGTATTGATTATCCTAATAAGAGATGTAGATATTAATAGCTCGTCTGGTATTGATTATCCTGATAAGACATGTAGATATTAATAACTCGTCTAATATTGATTATCCTGATAAGAGATGTAGATATTAATAACTCGTCAGGTATTGATTATCCTGATAAGAGATGTAGATATTAATAACTCGACTGGTATTGATTATCCTGATAAGATATGTAGATATTAATAACTCGTCTGGTATTGATTATCCTGATAAGATATGTAGATATTAATAACTCGTCTGGTATTGATTATCCTGATAAGATATGTAGATATTAATAACTCGTCTGGTATTGATTATCCTGATAAGAGATGTATATATTAATGACTCGTCTGGTATTGATTATCCTGATAAGGTATGTAGATATTAATAACTCGTCTGGTATTGATTATCCTGATAAGAGATGTAGATATTAATGACTCGTCTGGTATTGATTATCCTGATAACATATGTAGATATTAATAACTCGTCTGGTATTGATTATCCTGATAAGAGATGTAGATATTAATGACTTGTCTGGTATTGATTTTCCTGATAAGATATGTAAGTATTAATAACTCGTCTGGTATTGATTATCCTGATAAGAGATGTAGATATTAAGTTTGAGACACAATTGACAGATGTAGACCATCCATCCATTTGTTAAAGATGTCTCTTAAGTTTAACGTCTTCCTTTGTGTGATAAGAAACTTCCCTTAAACCACGTCTGTTCCTCAATGTTTAGTATTATGTTCTTAAGACTAGGATAAATGTGTTGATGGTTTACTGCCAGCAATCTAAAATGCATTTAATATGCTCAAAACAGTGTACACAACTCGAATGTTACACCTGCAAAATGTTCAGATTAAACCAATAAAATTATAAACAGCTGTTAGTAACACTTGACAGCCAATACCATTGACATTGGATGGGTCCGACAGAAATCGGGACAGAGTACAATTGTATATCTGCCAACTCGCCACTGAAATCTCGGAATCTCACAGATTTTGGGTGTATCTCCCAGTCTCCCAGAATTCAGGCAAATCTCCCGGATTTTCTGCAAAAAAAACTCCAACAACACACTCCGTCTTCCGATGTCAAGATCCGAGACAGCGCAACAAGACAGCGCGACATGGGAAGCATGCTGAACCGCTGATGAATTTCCTGTTTTTAAAAAAAAAAGTTGGCAGGTATACAACTGATTCAGTGAATTTCCTGCTAATAATAACTACGGCCTACTGGTTCCGGGTAACAGGGCAGGCAGTCTCGGTTATTTAATGAGATATCATCAAGATTGTGTGTCTGTTTCAGGGAGTTACTGACCCCCCAGCAGCACTACGACTGGGGTTTGAGAGCCCTTAAGACTGTTCTCAAGGGAAGTGGATCAATGCTTCAGAACTCCAAGAAGAACATGGCAGCTAACAGCAAGTATCTCTTGTCAGATTCTCTAGAGAACAGGCCTGAACTATTAAATGTGACCCCCCTCAGCAAACCAGGAATGAAGTGGCACTTGGCTACTCTGATCACGAAGCAAAAGGAGCTATCTGGGTAATGTTTCTTAACTTTTGTGATTTTGGTAGAAATACATAACTTATGATCTCGTCCTTCAATGTCTAGTTTATTTCCCTCACCAAACAATCCAACACTAATAAGATAGAAGCCTTTATGAGCCCATATGTTCAGAAACAATAGACAATGTGAGTCAAAATTAACTCATTTCTCAAAACATTGCTTTCTAAAAGTTTCATTTTAGCAATAAACCAAAATCCACTGAAGGTATTTCATCAAATGAGGTATCATTTTGAAGTCTATGATCTGTGGAATCCAAAGATTTACAAATCTCCATTTCACAATTTGGTCACTTAAAATTGGCTTTGCTGTGGCAAGTCACAAATTGTCATCTTCTTCCCCTTGATACCTTCATCCCATTGCCTAATAAATACTGGCTCAACACATGTTACGGCATGAGCGAGTACTTTCATCACAGGTTACGACGTGAGTGAGTACTTTCATCACAGGTTACGACGTGAGTGAGTACTTTCATCACAGGTTACGGTGTGAGTGAGTACTTTCATCACAGGTTATGGTGTGAGTGAGTACTTTCATCACAAGTTATGGCGTGAGTGAGTACTTTCATCACAGGTTACGGCGTGAGTGAGTACTTTCATCACAGGTTACGGTGTGAGTGAGTACTTTCATCACAGGTTAAGGCGTGAGTGAGTACTTTCATCACAGGTTACGGCGTGAGTGAGTACTTTCATCACAGGTTACGGCGTGAGTGAGTACTTTCATCACAGGTTACAGCGTGAGTGAGTACTTTCATCACAGGTTATGGCGTGAGTGAGTACTTTCATCACATATTATGGTGTGAGAGTACTTTCATCACAGGTTAAGGCGTGAGTGAGAACTTTCATCACAGGTTATGGTGAGAGTGAGTACTTTCATCACAGGTTACGGTGTGAGTGAGTACTTTCATCACAGGTTACGGCGTGAGTGAGTACTTTCATCACAGGTTACGACGTGAGTGAGTACTTTCATCACAGGTTGCAGCGTGAGTGAGTACTTTCATCACAGGTTATGGCGTGAGTGAGTACTTTCATCACATATTATGGTGTGAGTGAGTACTTTCATCACAGGTTATGGCGTGAGTGAGTACTTTCATCACAGGTTGCAGCGTGAGTGAGTACTTTCATCACAGGTTACGGCGTGAGTGAGTACTTTCATCACAGGTTACGGCGTGAGTGAGTACTATCATAACAGGTTAAGGCGTGAGTGAGTACTTTCATCACAGGTTACGGCGTGAGTGAGTACTTTCATTACAGGTTACGGCGTGAGTGAGTACTTTCATAACAGGTTAAGGCGTGAGTGAGTACTTTCATCACAGGTTATGGTGAGAGTGAGTACTTTCATCACAGGTTACGGCGTGAGTGAGTACTTTCATCACAGGTTACGGCGTGAGTGAGTACTTTCATCACAGGTTATGGTGAGAGTGAGTACTTTCATCACAGGTTACGGTGTGAGAGTACTTTCATCACAGGTTACGGCGTGAGTGAGTACTTTCATCACAGGTTACGGCGTGAGTGAGTACTTTCATCACAGGTTACGACGTGAGTGAGTACTTTCATCACAGGTTACAGCGTGAGTGAGTACTTTCATCACAGGTTATGGCGTGAGAGTACTTTCATCACATATTATGGTGTGAGAGTACTTTCATCACAGGTTAAGGCGTGAGTGAGTACTTTCATCACAGGTTATGGTGAGAGTGAGTACTTTCATCACAGGTTACGGTGTGAGTGAGTACTTTCATCACAGGTTACGGCGTGAGTGAGTACTTTCATCACATGTTACGACGTGAGTGAGTACTTTCATCACAGGTTGCAGCGTGAGTGAGTACTTTCATCACAGGTTATGGCGTGAGTGAGTACTTTCATCACATATTATGGTGTGAGTGAGTACTTTCATCACAGGTTATGGCGTGAGTGAGTACTTTCATCACAGGTTACGGCATGAGTGAGTACTTTCATCACAGGTTACAGCGTGAGTGAGTTCCTTCATCAAGTGTGGTGCAGAGCAGTGTAGTTAGAGCATTGCACTTTGAGTCAAGAGATTCCAGTTTAGAACCCTCTTGCTTTCGTTTTGAATATTTGGCAGGTTTTCTCACTTCATGTCACTTCAGTTTTCACTTCATGTCGCTTCACTTTTCACTTCATGTCACTTCACTTTTTACTTCATGTCGCTTCACTTTTCACTTCATCTCGCTTCAGTTCACTCCGCCAACATGACATTGTTGCCAGTACATTGGCCACCACATGTCAGGTACTGGTATTCACAAAAGTAAAAATGTGCATTGATATTAGTTTCACTCAGTAGGTGGTGCCACTGTGGTAATGTATTTTCCCAGGAGATGTGATGACCACCAACCCACGACCATCCCACCCACCACCAACCCACCAACCCACCCACCACCAACCCACCCACCAACCCACACACCACCAACCCACCCACCAACCCACCCACCACCAATCCACCCACCAACCCACACACCGCCAACCCACCCACCACCAACCCACCCACCACCAACCCACCCACAACCAACCCACCCACCACCAACCCAACCACGACCAACCCACCCACCACCACCAACCCAACCACTAACCCACCCACCACCAACTCACCCACCAACCCACCCACCACTAACCCACCCATCACCAACCAACCCACCACCAACCCACCGACTAATCATCCACCACCAACCCACCCACCACCAACACACCACCCACCTACCACAACTCCACCACCAAGTGCAATTTTTTCTACCCAAAGTACAGAATTGCAGAAACACATTTGGAGTATTTTTAGTCAAAAATCATCATTTCACCTGGAGTGTGACCTAATAGGTGACGTGTTTAATTTTTATAGGAGTGATTGACAGCACGACTGAGGCAAACCTTGTGGTTCAGGCTTTGCGTATAAACACGCTGTCAAAACTCACGTTTGTGGACAGCAAACGGTTTGACGCCCTGGTAAAGGACGTCTTTCCCGGTGTAGAGTTCCGCGACATCGAATACGAACACCTGGCGAAGGCCTTTGAGCAGACATGTGAGGAAGAAAACCTCATTGTCAACAAGAACCAGGTACTCTAGTCGTCACTCACTGCATTGGGGATAGTCTTTGTCTGCCATTGTAGGGACTCTTTCAATTAGACAGCGAGTTTGTAAGGAATCATTACATAGAATCCATTGGGATAGTCTTTGTCTGCCATTGTAGGGACTCGTTCAATTAGACAGCGAGTTCATAAGGAATCATTACATAGAATCCATTGTTATATTTAAGTTCTTTCAAAATGCAAATGGCTGTTGTTAAATCTATGAGGAGACTATTTTTGTGACACATTGGTGAATGTCCCAGTGGCGCGTCCTCGTGTTGATAATTGTCACTTGTATAACATCACTGTCAAGGAGCACCACCAACTGTCAAGGAGC
Organism: Paraescarpia echinospica; assembly: GCA_020002185.1. Lineage (NCBI taxonomy): Eukaryota > Metazoa > Annelida > Polychaeta > Sabellida > Siboglinidae > Paraescarpia > Paraescarpia echinospica. The sequence goes on along the minus strand of JAHLWY010000633.1, from coordinate 5,765 downwards.
ACCACCAACTGATAAGGAGCACCACCAACTGTTAAGGAGCACCACCAACTGTTAAGGAGCACCACCAGCTGATAAGGAGCACCACCAACTGTTAAGGAGGAAAATCAATATCAAAGAAAAAAATCAGCCTTATGATCTCGTAGTAAAATGGTCCTCTGGTGTGGCATGAAAATAACTAATATATATATATATATATAGTCTGGGGGAAGCCAGCTGGTTCTTAATGTCTTGTTTTCCATTTCCCGTCACTGTTCACACACTGCCGTCTCCACCAACCGTCTCCACTCGCCCATTCTCCTCTCCTAACCCCGCCAAATCCACTGTACTTAATAACTAAATCTTACAAAAAACAAAACACAGACTACCTCCCTTTAAATTGCAGATTTAGTATTTGTGTTTCAGGTGAAGAAAGCGTTGGAGTTGTACGAGCAGCTCCGCCAGCGAATGGGAGTCGTCATTGTCGGGCCGAGCGGCTCCGGCAAGAGCACTCTCTGGAGGGTTCTACGACAGGCTCTCGCCAAGACCGGTCAAACGGTCAAGCAGTACGTGATGAACCCCAAGGCCATTCCTCGGACACAGGTGTGCCACTGTTACCTCGTCGTGGCGTTTCTGTAAAGTTGGAGACCAGTCTGCGTGTTGCAGTGATTGATAGTCTGATTATGATCCACCGGTCTTATCCAGGTCATCAAGATCATGATCCTCTTGACTCTACCTTCAGTGCATGTCATCAAGATCATGATCCTCTTGACTCTACCTTCAGTGCATGTCATCAAGATCGTGATGTTCCTTACCCTACCATCAGTGCAGTAATCAAGATCATGATCCTCCTGACATTACACTCAGTGCAGATCATTAAGATCACAATCCTCCTCCTCACTATCATCAGTGATCATGATCTTTATGACCTCACCATCAGTGTAGATCATCAAGATCATGATCCTCCTGAGATTATCTTCTGTGCAAGTGAGTTTGGACAGAATAGTATTAGCAGTGAGCTGTGAAGAAAACGTGGCAGATATTTGATAAAATTAACTTAATTTATTCTGACCACCAATCTCATTGACGTGTAATATTTCTGTTGCCATAGCTACTTGGTCAGATAGACATGGACACGCGAGAGTGGACGGACGGTGTACTGACCTATGCGGCCAGACAAGTGGTCAAGGAACCGACAGGTCGGCGCAGTTGGGATAGCTTTGGGCTAGTTTTGATATCTTCAAATAACATTGCATAATATAAATGATAAAGTTGATAATTATATATATAACCAAGTGAATCAATTATGTTATTTTTACACATTCCAAAAGTACCTGAACATCCAAGATGGCAGCATTTTTTAAGATGGCTACCATTTTCATCATGTGACCTATTGCAAAGCAGTCTTGTGACATTAATCCATCCAGTTTACAAAATGACTGACGCACACATGAATCTGTTAGACATTCCTTTGTATATTTTGTTGACATTTTGGCCCCAAATATTTTTCTTTGTAACAAAAACACAAGGCAAAAAAAGGTGTTTAATTTAAGTGAGAACTATATGCAGGAAAGATGGCTCTGGCAAATATCAAGCCACCCTAGCCATGTAATACACATTATTGGTAAAGCAATGCTTGATGGAGGTCACACACAATTGACCTATCCATCATGTGACCTGTTTCCTAGCAAAAGCTTCATCAAGCCATCAGAAAATGGATGTCTAACACGTGGTGTGTTCGTGCATTCCGTCGTATATTTTATTGAAATTCTGGCCACAAAAGTGTTTCTTTATTACAAAAGCATAAGGCAAAGTTTCCAAAGTGACAATTACATGTGGGAATGTTTGATTTCGGAGATGTCATACAGCAATAGGAATATATTTCATGTATATATCTGTTATCAACATCGGTGGCAAAGGTAAAGCTTGACAGTGGTCACGTGCAAAACTTTGATTGTGACTTATCCAATCATCAGTTATGATTTTGACAACAGTTTCTGGATCTGATAATTGTCATGTACCATTGGGCAAAAGGTCTATAAAAATAAACAAATTTGAATGCGACTTGTTGCAGAGATCCAGTCATGGATTGTATGCGATGGTGACATCGACCCGGAATGGATCGAATCGCTCAACTCCGTTCTGGATGACAACCGACTGTTGACGATGCCATCTGGTGAGCGTATCCAGTTCGGGCCGAACGTGAACTTTGTATTCGAGACGCATGATCTGAGTTGTGCGTCTCCGGCCACTATCTCAAGAATGGGTATGATCTTCCTCAGGTGAGTGAGCAACTTGTTACACAGATGTCACATTAAGGTGAACATGAACTTGATTTTGTTCGCTTGTTGCTCTCTTTGTTCCCTGTTGTACAGTGAGGGTGAGTGTCAGGTACAGTAATGCTCATGTCCCTCCTCACGCAGTCCTCCCATCTCAGCTGTGGCCTTCGCCTTTCCCTCTGTCCTTTATGTTGTTCCGACATTGGTGTCAGCTATTTTTCCGGCATCACAGCGCTTTTCTTATTTCAAATTAATTTCCGTCATCTTAGTACTCCCCCCGGCAGATCACTGTGAAACTCTGAAGATAAGCTCAGCCAATATTACTACTTCTGGACGAAAGGTTGGGAGGTAGTTATTTAAATATACAATACTGCTCAACGACTCGAGAGAATGGTTGAATGGTAGACGTAGTTATTTGAATATACAATACTGCTCAACGACTCGAGAGAATGGTTAAATGGTAGACATAGTTATTTGAATATACAATACTGCTCAACGACTCGAGAAAATGGTTGAATGGTAGACGTAGTTATTTGAATATACAATACTGCTCAACGACTCGAGAGAATGGTTGAATGGTAGACGTAGTTATTTGAATATACAATACTGCTCAACGACTCGAGAGAATGGTTGAATGGTAGACGCAGTTATTTGAATATACAATACTGCTCAATGACTCGAGAGAATGGTTGAATGGAAGTCAAGAGCTTTATCCTGAAACTGGAACATAGGTTGGTGTCTGCACTGTTCTCGTGAGTGGTACAGTCTTGACCGGCTAAGTCAATTACGAGTTTGATTCAGCTAACTTTCATAGGTAGTGTAACATCAGTGTAGTATTCTTTAAGATATGGTACGTCATTTATACCACATTTTATTTGCAGTTTTGGTGAAATCATCAGATAGACAACTGATTTATTTAATGTTAAACACAATGTTAGTTCAAGTGGTACTCAGAACTGGAATATTCTCATGAATATGTGATATGATTATGCACATGTTTTGTGTTTATATTGTCTACTTATCTTGCACTTAAAAAACTATGTCATCGATAAATTCAGTGGGTTGAAGACAAATTGTCATCTCGGCAATTTATTTCGGCCAGTTCCCATATGTGATCATTAAATAATAATAATAATGTATTTATTTCAGACAATCATGATGTCCATATATACAAATACATCAATAAAAGTATGTAAATAATATAAAAATACATAGATAAGAACAATATGTTTAAAAATTATATAAATCCCGGACCCACTGGTGCCGCAGTTTCGAAGTACAATACACGTCGCTAGTTTTAATGCTATAAATAATGGGATTCAAAGACATGTCAATCCTATTCATTAAGCTAAAAATAGCCTTTCTGATTACACATTTACCCGAGCTGACATTAGCTGTAGCAAACATGTGGCTAGCGCTACATCTCATGGGCAAATTGTTCAATATCCTGAAAGAGTTGTTATATGCAACAATGAATTGATGAAAATTAACTTTTCTAAAGTTCACCCATAACGCACACATATAAATATTATAAAAATACGCTGTAAATAGCTTATTTTTACAGCAGTTGAACAAAAGTGAAACTTTTGACGTAACATGTTACTCTTGGCATACAAAAGTCTCACTTTGGCTTGCATGTCAGACTCATCAGACAAGTTATTGGAAATGACATGTCCAAGATATTTACAAGAGGTGGCAAAGTTTAACTTCTTTCCTCCTAATGTCATTTCTTTAGACAGATTTGACTTTCTAGATTCAAAGTACATGACCAGGGATTTACTCGCATTGTATTGCACATCGTGCTCACATCCATATGAGTAACACATGTCTAGTAGTGTTTGTAGTCCTTTAGCAGAAGGTGCAAACAGAAGTAGATCATCGGCGTATATAAGGTGATTAACAACCATGTTACCAAGACTACAACCGATTTGTTTTTTGTGCAGTTGTATACTCAGATTATTCATATAAATGTTAAAAAGCAAAGGGGATAACTTCCCACCTTGCTTAACACCATTGCCTACCGAGAAGAAGTCCGAGTAGGTATTTCCCCATCGTATGCATACACATTGATTATTGAATTCATTGCTGAGTATTCTTGAGATATAGTTCGGTACATTTCGTTGTTCTAGTTTCGTTATAAGTTTATTTCGGTTGACACGATCAAACGCCTTTGATGCATCTAAAAATGCGACGTGCATAGCTGAACCATGTTCAGTGTAGAACCTTAATAATTCCTTAAATGCAAACACGCATAACTCCGTTCCATGTTTAGGCTTAAAGCCAAATTGATTAGGAGTGGTTTCCAAGTACATTTTCATTCTGTTAAAAAGAACAGTGTCTATTATCTTCGAAAATATATTCGATAGACATATTGGCCTATAATTCCCTTTGTCGTTTACTCGTCTATTTTTGTCTTTAATAATTGGTACAATAACAGACTGTGACATTTCTTTTGGTAAATAACCATGCACCAGAATCGAAGACACAATGATAGACAAAAGCACAGCGAGTTGATAATCAGCGAACTTAATATGTTCTGCACTGATACCGTCCAGACCTGGTGACTTATTTTTTGAGAGTCCATTAATAATATCCATCAGTTCAACTGCACCAACAGTCATTCCTGTATTGTCAGTGGAACAGTCATAACAAACTTTATCACATCGACTATCCTCCACATCATTAAATAAATGTTCATAATGATGCTTCCACATTGACCCGATGTTTACGTCACCGTGTATATTATCAATGTTTGTCGGAAGTTTTACTTTACTGTTCGTACAGTGCTTAATTTCTTTCCAGAATTTGCGGTGGTCTTTCTGACACAACTGTTCTGCAATGTTATCAGCAATGATAGTTTCTTTCTCCCTTTACATTTTCTGATCGCCTGTTTGAATTTCATTCTGGATAATTTCATAACATTAAAAATGTCACCTTGTCTAGGTTTACCAGTCTCTTTCCATATACAGTAAGCATCACGGGCTGCACAATGAAGCTCTTTCACTCGCTCGCTCCAACCTGGTACAACATTATACTTATAAGCACCTTTGCGATTTGACCGGAGTGTGTGACCACACCTCTTCAATGTAATCACGATAGAATTGTAAAAGTCATCGAGATCATCATGATGATTACAGTTATGACAATTGGGATCAGTGCATCTAACACCCGGTGGAACATTCAGTTTGCTCAATTCAACGTTCGTGCATTCTCTATATGCATCAATATCTTGTGGGTTTAATCTGTCCCACTGTAAGCCTTGCCTACTCTCATTAGTATTGCCACTACCACTAACGCATTCTGGTAGAATATCACTGTCTATGCTGAACGATATCGGGTGGTGATCAGAATAAATAACATCATAAAGTATGGACATGTTAGATAGGCAATCCTTCGCATCCGCGGTACATATGATATGGTCAAGCCATGATGTAGTTCCCCAGGCAGAACTAACGTATGTATATGTGTCTATTGGGAGAGTATCTTGATCACATATAGCCAGAGTAAATT
>JAHLWY010000632.1:0-24945 GCA_020002185.1 Paraescarpia echinospica | reverse complement strand
TTGAAATGGTATTTTAACTCAAAACAAGTAAGTAACTCTTGCTCGTGTTTTTCACACACATTCTTATATACGGTTGAAATGTTAGTTTAACTGAGAACAAATAAGTAACTATTGTTCGTCTTGTTCACACACTTTCTTATCAACGGTTGAAATGGTAGTTTAACTGAAAACAAGTAAGTAACTCTTGCACGTTTTGTACACACACTTTCTTATCAACGGTTGAAATGGTCGTTTAACTCAGAACAAATAAGTAACTCTTGTTCGTCTTGTACACACACTTTCTTAACAACGGTTAAAATGGTAGTTTAACTCAGAACAAATAAGTAACTCTTGTTCGTCTTGTACACACACTTTCTTAACAACGGTTAAAATGGTAGTTTAACTCAGAACAAATAAGTAACTCTTGTTCGTCTTGTACACACACTTTCTTAACAACGGTTAAAATGGTAGTTTAACTCAGAACAAATAAGTAACTCTTGTTCGTCTTGTACACACACTTTCTTAACAACGGTTAAAATGGTAGTTTAACTCAGAACAAATAAGTAACTCTTGTTCGTCTTGTACCACATTTAAAAATGTTAGTTTAACTCAAAAGAAATAAGTAAGTCTTGCTCGTACACCCACTTTCTTAAAAACGGTTGAAATGGTAATTTAACTCAAAACAAGTAAGTATCTCTTGCTGGTGTTGTACACACACTGTCTTAAGAACGGTTAAAATGGTAGATTCACTCATAAGAAATTAGTAACTCTTGCTCGTACTGTACACACACTTTCTTAAAAACGGTTAAAATTGTAGTTTAACTCAAAAGAAATAAGTAACTCTTGCTCGTGTTGTACACACACACATTCTTATGAACGGTTGAAATGGTAGTTTAACTCAAAACAAATAAGTAACTATTGTTCGTCTTGTTCACACACTTTCTTATCAATGGTTGAAATGGGAGTTTAACTCAAAACAAGTAAGTAACTCTTGCTCGTGTTGTACACACACTTTCTTAACAACGGTTGAAATGGTAGTTTAACTGAGAACAAATAAGTAACACTTGTTCGTCTTGTACACACACTTTCTTAACAACGGTTGAAATGGTAGTTTAACTCAAAACAAATTAGTAACTCTTGTTCGTCTTGTACACACACTTTCTTATCAACGGTTAAAATGGTAGTTTAACTGACAACAAATAAGTAACTCTTGTTCGTCTTGTACACACACTTTCTTAACAACGGTTAAAATGGTAGTTTAACTCAAAACAAGTAAGTAACTCATGCTCGGGTTGTTCACACACTTTCTTATCAACGGTTGAAATGGTAGTTTAACTCAAAACAAATAAGTAACTATTGTTCGTCTTGTTCACACACTTTCTTATCAACGGTTGAAATGATAGTTTAACTCAAAACAAGTAAGTAACTCTTGCTCGTGTTGTACACACACTTTCTTATCAACGGTTGAAATGGTAGTTTAACTCAAAACAAGTAAGTAACTCTTGCTCGTGTTGTACACACACTTTGTTATCAACGGTTGAAATGGTAGTTTAACTCAGAACAAGTAAGTAAATCTTGCTCATGTTGTACACACAATTACTTATCAACGGTTAAAATGGAAGTTTAACTCAGAACAAATAAGTAACTCTTGTTCGTCTTGTACACACACTTTCTTAACAACGGTTAAAATGGTAGTTTAACTCAGAACAAATACGTAACTCTTGTTCGTCTTGTACAAACACTTTCTTAACAACGGTTAAAATGGTAGTTTAACTTTGAAGAAATAAGTAACTCTTGCTCGTCTTGTTCACACACTTCCTTAACAACGGTTAAAATGGTAGTTTAACTCAGAAGAAATAATTAACTCTTCCTTGTCTTGTACACACATTTTCCTATGAACGGTTGAAATGGTAGTTTAACTCAAAACAAATAAGTAACTCTTGTTCGTATTGTACACACACTTTCTTATCAACGGTTAAAATGGTAGTTTAACTGAGAACAAATATGTAACTCTTGTTCGTCTTGTACTCACACTTCCTTAACAACGGTTAAAATGGTAGTTTAACACAAAACAAGTAAGTAACTCTTGCTCGCGTTGTTCACACACAATCCTATGAACGGTTGAAATGGTAGTTTAACTGAAAACAAATAAGTAACTATTGTTAGTCTTGTTCACACACTTTCTTATCAACGGTTGAAATGGTAGTTTAACTCAAAACAAGTAAGTAACTCTTGCTCGTGTTGTACACACACTTTCTTATCAACGGTTGAAATGGTAGTTTAACTGAGAACAAATAAGTAACACTTGTTCGTCTTGTACACACACTTTCTTAACAACGGTTAAAATGGTAGTTTAACTCAAAACAAGTAAGTAACTCTTGCTCGTGTTTTTCACACACATTCTTATATACGGTTGAAATATTAGTTTAACTGAGAACAAATAAGTAACTATTGTTCGTCTTTTTCACACACTTTCTTATCAACGGTTGAAATGGTAGTTTAACTGAAAACAAGTAAGTAACTCTTGCACGTTTTGTACACACACTTTCTTATCAACGGTTGAAATGGTCGTTTAACTCAGAACAAATAAGTAACTCTTGTTCGTCTTGTACACACACTTTCTTAACAACGGTTAAAATGGTAGTTTAACTCAGAACAAATAAGTAACTCTTGTTCGTCTTGTACACACACTTTCTTAACATCGGTTAAAATGGTAGTTTAACTCAGAACAAATAAGTAACTCTTGTTCGTCTTGTACCACATTTAAAAATGGTAGTTTAACTCAAAAGAAATAAGTAAGTCTTGCTCGTACACACACTTTCTTAAAAACGGTTGAAATGGTAATTTAACTCAAAACAAGTAAGTATCTCTTGCTGGTGTTGTACACACACTTTCTTAAGAACAGTTAAAATGGTAGTTTAACTCAGAAGAAATAAGTAACTCTTGTTCGTCTTGTACACACACTTTCTTAACAACGGTTAAAATGGTAGTTAAACTCAGAAGAAATAATTAACTCTTGCTCGTCTTGTACACACACTTTCTTATCAACGGTTGAAAAGGTAGTTTAACTCAAAACAAATAAGTAACTATTGTTCGTGTTGTACACACACTTTCTTAAAAACGGTTAAAATGGTAGATTCACTCATAAGAAATAACTAACTCTTGCTCGTATTGTACACACACTTTCTTAAAAACGGTTAAAATTGTAGTTTAACTCAAAAGAAATAAGTAACTCTTGCTCGTCTTGTTCACACACTTTCTTATCAACGGTTGAAATGGGAGTTTAACTCAAAACAAGTAAGTAACTCTTGCTCGTGTTGTACACACACTTTCTTATCAACGGTTGAAATGGTAGTTTAACTGAGAACAAATAAGTAACACTTGTTCGTCTTGTACACACACTTTCTTAACAACGGTTGAAATGGTAGTTTAACTCAAAACAAATTAGTAACTCTTGTTCGTCTTGTACACACACTTTCTTATCAACGGTTAAAATAGTAGTTTAACTGACAACAAATAAGTAACTCTTGTTCGTCTTGTACACACACTTTCTTAACAACGGTTAAAATGGTAGTTTAACTCAAAACAAGTAAGTAACTGATGCTGGTGTTGTTCACACACTTTCTTATCAACGGTTGAAATGGTAGTTTAACTCAAAACAAATAAGTAACTATTGTTCGTCTTGTTCACACACTTTCTTATCAACGGTTGAAATGATAGTTTAACTCAAAACAAGTAAGTAACTCATTCTCGTGTTGTACACACACTTTCTTATAAACGGTTGAAATGGTAGTTTAACTCAAAACAAGTAAGTAACTCTTGCTCGTGTTGTACACACACTTTGTTATCAACGGTTGAAATGGTAGTTTAACTCAGAACAAGTAAGTAACTCTTGCTCATGTTGTACACACAATTACTTATCAACGGTTAAAATGGAAGTTTAACTCAGAACAAATAAGTAACTCTTGTTCGTCTTGTACACACACTTTCTTAACAACGGTTAAAATGGTAGCTTAACTCAGAACAAATACGTAACTCTTGTTCGTCTTGTACACACACTTTCTTAACAACGGTTAAAATGGTAGTTTAACTTTGAAGAAATAAGTAACTCTTGCACGTGTTGTACACACACTTTCTTAAAAACGGTTGAAATGGTAGTTTAACTAAAAACAAGTAAGTAACTCTTGCTCGTGTTGTACACACACTTTGTTATCAACGGTTAAAATGGTAGTTTAACTCAAAAGAAATAAGTAACTCTTGCTCATGTTGTACACACACTTTCTTAACAACGGTTAAAATGGTAGTTTACCTCAGAAGAAATCAGTAACTCTTGTTCGTCTTGTACACAGACTTTCTTAACAACGGTTAAAATGGTAGTTTAACTCAAAACAAGTAAGTAACTCTTGTTCGTGTTGTATACACACTTTCTTATCAACGGTTAAAATGGTAGTTTAACTTTGAAGAAATAAGTAACTCTTGCTCGTCTTGTTCACACACTTCCTTAACAACGGTTAAAATGGTAGTTTAACTCAGAAGAAATATTTAACTCTTGCTCGTCTTGTACACACATTTTCTTATCAACGGTTGAAATGGTAGTTTAACTCAGAACAAATAAGTAACTCTTGTTCGTCTTGTACACACACTTTCTTAACAACGGTTAAAATGGTAGTTTAACTTTGAAGAAATAAGTAACTCTTGCTCGTCTTGTTCACACACTTCCTTATAAACGGTTGAAATGGTATTTTAACTAAAAACAAGTAAGTAATTCTTGCTCATGTTGTACACACAATTTCTTATTAACGGTTAAAATGGTAGTTTAACTGAGAACAAATAAGTAACTCTTGTTCGTCTTGTACACACACTTTCTTAACAACGGTTAAAATGGTAGTTTAACTCAAAACAAGTAAGTAACTCTTGCTCGTGTTTTTCACACACATTCTTATATACGGTTGAAATGTTAGTTTAACTGAGAACAAATAAGTAACTATTGTTCGTCTTGTTCACACACTTTCTTATCAACGGTTGAAATGGTAGTTTAACTGAAAACAAGTAAGTAACTCTTGCACGTTTTGTACACACACTTTCTTATCAACGGTTGAAATGGTCGTTTAACACAGAACAAATAAGTAACTATTGTTCGTCTTGTACACACACTTTCTTAACAACGGTTAAAATGGTAGTTTAACTCAGAAGAAATAAGTAACTCTTGCACGTGTTGTACACACACTTTCTTAAAAACGGTTGAAATGGTAGTTTAACTAAAAACAAGTAAGTAACTCTTGCTCGTGTTGTACACACACTTTGTTATCAACGGTTAAAATGGTAGTTTAACTCAAAAGAAATAAGTAACTCTTGCTCGTGTTGTACACACACTTTCTTAACAACGGTTAAAATGGTAGTTTACCTCAGAAGAAATCAGTAACCCTTGTTCGTCTTGTACACACACTTTCTTAACAACGGTTAAAATGGTAGTTTAACTCAGAAGAAATAAGTAACTCTTGCTCGTCTTGTACACAGACTTTCTTAACAACGGTTAAAATGGTAGTTTAACTCAAAACAAGTAAGTAACTCTTGTTCGTGTTGTATACACACTTTCTTATCAACGGTTAAAATGGTAGTTTAACTTTGAAGAAATAAATAACTCTTGCTCGTCTTGTTCACACACTTCCTTAACAACGGTTAAAATGGTAGTTTAACTCAGAAGAAATATTTAACTCTTGCTCGTCTTGTACACACATTTTCTTATCAACGGTTGAAATGGTAGTTTAACTCAAAACACATAAGTAACTCTTGTTCGTCTTGTACACACACTTTCTTATCAACGGTTAAAATGGTAGTTTAACTGAGAACAAATAAGTAACTCTTGTTTTTCTTGTACACACACTTTCTTAACAACGGTTAAAATGGTAGTTTAACTCAAAACAAGTAAGTAACTCTTGCTCGTGTTGTTCTCACACTTTCTTATCAACGGTTGAAATGGTAGTTTAACTCAAAACAAATAAGTAACTATTGTTCGTCTTGTTCACACACTTTCTTATCAACGGTTGAAATGGTAGTTTAACTCAAAACAAGTAAGTAACTCTTGCTCGTGTTGTACACACACTTTCTAAAAAAAACTGTTGAAATGGTAGTTTAACTCAAAACAAATAAGTAACTCTTGTTCGTCTTGTACACACACTTTCTTATCAACGGTTAAAATGGTAGTTTAACTGAGAACAAATAAGTAACTCTTGTTCGTCTTGTACACACACTTTCTTAACAACGGTTAAAATGGTAGTTTAACTCAAAACAAGTAAGTAACTCTTGCTCGTGTTGTACACACACTTTCTTAACAACTGTTAAAATATTATTTTAACTCAGAACAAATAAGTAACTCATGTTTGTCTTGTACACACACTTTTTTAAGAACGGTTAAAATGGTAGTTTAACTCAGAATAAATAAGAAACTCTTGTTCATCTTGTACACACACTTTCTTAACAACGGTTAAAATGTTGTTTAATTCAGAAGAAATAAGTTACTCTTGTTCGTCTTTTACACACACTTTCTTAACAACGGTAAAAATGGTAGTTTAACTCAGAACAAATAAGTAACTCTTGTTCGTCTTGTACACACACTTTCTTAACAACGGTTAAAATGGTAGTTTAACTCAAAACAAGTAAGTAACTCTTGCTCGTGTTTTTCACACACATTCTTATATACGGTTGAAATGTTAGTTTAACTGAGAACAAATAAGTAACTATTGTTCGTCTTGTTCACACACTTTCTTATCAACGGTTGAAATGGTAGTTTAACTGAAAACAAGTAAGTAACTCTTGCACGTTTTGTACACACACTTTCTTATCAACGGTTGAAATGGTCGTGTAACACAGAACAAATAAGTAACTATTGTTCGTCTTGTACACACACTTTCTTAACAACGGTTAAAATGGTAGTTTAACTCAGAAGAAATAAGTAACTCTTGCACGTGTTGTACACACACTTTCTTAAAAACGGTTGAAATGGTAGTTTAACTAAAAACAAGTAAGTAACTCTTGCTCGTGTTGTACACACACTTTGTTATCAACGGTTAAAATGGTAGTTTAACTCAAAAGAAATAAGTAGCTCTTGCTCGTGTTGTACACACACTTTCTTAACAACGGTTAAAATGGTAGTTTACCTCAGAAGAAATCAGTAACCCTTGTTCGTCTTGTACACACACATTCTTAACAACGGTTAAAATGGTAGTTTAACTCAGAAGAAATAAGTAACTCTTGCTCGTCTTGTACACAGACTTTCTTAACAACGGTTAAAATGGTAGTTTAACTCAAAACAAGTAAGTAACTCTTGTTCGTGTTGTATACACACTTTCTTATCAACGGTTAAAATGGTAGTTTAACTTTGAAGAAATAAGTAACTCTTGCTCGTCTTGTTCACACACTTCCTTAACAACGGTTAAAATGGTAGTTTAACTCAGAAGAAATATTTAACTCTTGCTCGTCTTGTACACACATTTTCTTATCAACGGTTGAAATGGTAGTTTAACTCAAAACACATAAGTAACTCTTGTTCGTCTTGTACACACACTTTCTTATCAACGGTTAAAATGGTAGTTTAACTGAGAACAAATAAGTAACTCTTGTTCGTCTTGTACACACACTTTCTTAACAACGGTTAAAATGGTAGTTTAACTCAAAACAAGTAAGTAACTCTTGCTCGTGTTGTTCACACACTTTCTTATCAACGGTTGAAATGGTAGTTTAACTCAAAACAAGTAAGTAACTCTTGCTCGTGTTGTACACACACTTTCTAAAAAAAACTGTTGAAATGGTAGTTTAACTCAAAACAAATAAGTAACTCTTGTTCGTCTTGTACACACACTTTCTTATCAACGGTTAAAATGGTAGTTTAACTGAGAACAAATAAGTAACTCTTGTTCGTCTTGTACACACACTTTCTTAACAACGGTTAAAATGGTAGTTTAACTCAAAACAAGTAAGTAACTCTTGCTCGTGTTGTACACACACACTTTCTTAACAACTGTTAAAATATTATTTTAACTCAGAACAAATAAGTAACTATTGTTCGTCTTGTTCACACACTTTCTTATCAACGGTTGAAATGGTAGTTTAACTCAAAACAAGTAAGTAACTCTTGCTCGTGTTGTACATACACTTTCTTAAAAACGGTAAAAATGGTAGATTCACTCAGAAGAAATAACTAACTCTTGCTCGTGTTGTACACACACTTTCTAAAAAAAACTGTTGAAATGGTAGTTTAACTCAGAACAAATGAGTAACTCTTGTTCGTCTTGTACACACACTTTCTTAACAACGGTTAAAATGGTAGTTTAACTCAGAAGAAATAAGTAATTCTGGTTCGTCTTGTACACAGAGTTTCTTAACAACGGTTAAAATGGTAGTTTAACTCAAAACAAGTAAGTAACTCTTGCTCGTGTTGTACACACACTTTCTTAACAACTGTTAAAATAGTATTTTAACTCAGAACAAATAAGTAACTCATGTTCGTCTTGTACACACACTTTTTTAAGAACGGTTAAAATGGTAGTTTAACTCAGAATAAATAAGAAACTCTTGTTCATCTTGTACACACACTTTCTTAACAACGGTTAAAATGTTGTTTAATTCAGAAGAAATAAGTTACTCTTGTTCGTCTTTTACACACACTTTCTTAACAACGGTGAAAATGGTAGTTTAACTCAGAACAAATAAGTAACTCTTGTTCGTCTTGTACACACACTTTCTTAACAACGGTTAAAATGGTAGTTTAACTTTGAAGAAATAAGTAACTCTTGCTCGTCTTGTTCACACACTTCCTTATAAACGGTTGAAATGGTATTTTAACTAAAAACAAGTAAGTAATTCTTGCTCATGTTGTACACACAATTTCTTATTAACGGTTAAAATCGTAGTTTAACTGAGAACAAATAAGTAACTCTTGTTCGTCTTGTACACACACTTTCTTAACAACGGTTGAAATGGTATTTTAACTCAAAACAAGTAAGTAACTCTTGCTCGTGTTTTTCACACACATTCTTATATACGGTTGAAATGTTAGTTTAACTGAGAACAAATAAGTAACTATTGTTCGTCTTGTTCACACACTTTCTTATCAACGGTTGAAATGGTAGTTTAACTGAAAACAAGTAAGTAACTCTTGCACGTTTTGTACACACACTTTCTTATCAACGGTTGAAATGGTCGTTTAACTCAGAACAAATAAGTAACTCTTGTTCGTCTTGTACACACACTTTCTTAACAACGGTTAAAATGGTAGTTTAACTCAGAACAAATAAGTAACTCTTGTTCGTCTTGTACACACACTTTCTTAACAACGGTTAAAATGGTAGTTTAACTCAGAACAAATAAGTAACTCTTGTTCGTCTTGTACCACATTTAAAAATGTTAGTTTAACTCAAAAGAAATAAGTAAGTCTTGCTCGTACACCCACTTTCTTAAAAACGGTTGAAATGGTAATTTAACTCAAAACAAGTAAGTATCTCTTGCTGGTGTTGTACACACACTGTCTTAAGAACGGTTAAAATGGTAGATTCACTCATAAGAAATTAGTAACTCTTGCTCGTACTGTACACACACTTTCTTAAAAACGGTTAAAATTGTAGTTTAACTCAAAAGAAATAAGTAACTCTTGCTCGTGTTGTACACACACACATTCTTATGAACGGTTGAAATGGTAGTTTAACTCAAAACAAATAAGTAACTATTGTTCGTCTTGTTCACACACTTTCTTATCAATGGTTGAAATGGGAGTTTAACTCAAAACAAGTAAGTAACTCTTGCTCGTGTTGTACACACACTTTCTTAACAACGGTTGAAATGGTAGTTTAACTGAGAACAAATAAGTAACACTTGTTCGTCTTGTACACACACTTTCTTAACAACGGTTGAAATGGTAGTTTAACTCAAAACAAATTAGTAACTCTTGTTCGTCTTGTACACACACTTTCTTATCAACGGTTAAAATGGTAGTTTAACTGACAACAAATAAGTAACTCTTGTTCGTCTTGTACACACACTTTCTTAACAACGGTTAAAATGGTAGTTTAACTCAAAACAAGTAAGTAACTCATGCTCGGGTTGTTCACACACTTTCTTATCAACGGTTGAAATGGTAGTTTAACTCAAAACAAATAAGTAACTATTGTTCGTCTTGTTCACACACTTTCTTATCAACGGTTGAAATGATAGTTTAACTCAAAACAAGTAAGTAACTCATTCTCGTGTTGTACACACACTTTCTTATAAACGGTTGAAATGGTAGTTTAACTCAAAACAAGTAAGTAACTCTTGCTCGTGTTGTACACACACTTTGTTATCAACGGTTGAAATGGTAGTTTAACTCAGAACAAGTAAGTAACTCTTGCTCATGTTGTACACACAATTACTTATCAACGGTTAAAATGGAAGTTTAACTCAGAACAAATAAGTAACTCTTGTTCGTCTTGTACACACACTTTCTTAACAACGGTTAAAATGGTAGTTTAACTCAGAACAAATACGTAACTCTTGTTCGTCTTGTACAAACACTTTCTTAACAACGGTTAAAATGGTAGTTTAACTTTGAAGAAATAAGTAACTCTTGCTCGTCTTGTTCACACACTTCCTTAACAACGGTTAAAATGGTAGTTTAACTCAGAAGAAATAATTAACTCTTCCTTGTCTTGTACACACATTTTCCTATGAACGGTTGAAATGGTAGTTTAACTCAAAACAAATAAGTAACTCTTGTTCGTATTGTACACACACTTTCTTATCAACGGTTAAAATGGTAGTTTAACTGAGAACAAATATGTAACTCTTGTTCGTCTTGTACTCACACTTCCTTAACAACGGTTAAAATGGTAGTTTAACACAAAACAAGTAAGTAACTCTTGCTCGCGTTGTTCACACACAATCCTATGAACGGTTGAAATGGTAGTTTAACTGAAAACAAATAAGTAACTATTGTTAGTCTTGTTCACACACTTTCTTATCAACGGTTGAAATGGTAGTTTAACTCAAAACAAGTAAGTAACTCTTGCTCGTGTTGTACACACACTTTCTTATCAACGGTTGAAATGGTAGTTTAACTGAGAACAAATAAGTAACACTTGTTCGTCTTGTACACACACTTTCTTAACAACGGTTAAAATGGTAGTTTAACTCAAAACAAGTAAGTAACTCTTGCTCGTGTTTTTCACACACATTCTTATATACGGTTGAAATATTAGTTTAACTGAGAACAAATAAGTAACTATTGTTCGTCTTTTTCACACACTTTCTTATCAACGGTTGAAATGGTAGTTTAACTGAAAACAAGTAAGTAACTCTTGCACGTTTTGTACACACACTTTCTTATCAACGGTTGAAATGGTCGTTTAACTCAGAACAAATAAGTAACTCTTGTTCGTCTTGTACACACACTTTCTTAACAACGGTTAAAATGGTAGTTTAACTCAGAACAAATAAGTAACTCTTGTTCGTCTTGTACACACACTTTCTTAACATCGGTTAAAATGGTAGTTTAACTCAGAACAAATAAGTAACTCTTGTTCGTCTTGTACCACATTTAAAAATGGTAGTTTAACTCAAAAGAAATAAGTAAGTCTTGCTCGTACACACACTTTCTTAAAAACGGTTGAAATGGTAATTTAACTCAAAACAAGTAAGTATCTCTTGCTGGTGTTGTACACACACTTTCTTAAGAACAGTTAAAATGGTAGTTTAACTCAGAAGAAATAAGTAACTCTTGTTCGTCTTGTACACACACTTTCTTAACAACGGTTAAAATGGTAGTTAAACTCAGAAGAAATAATTAACTCTTGCTCGTCTTGTACACACACTTTCTTATCAACGGTTGAAAAGGTAGTTTAACTCAAAACAAATAAGTAACTATTGTTCGTGTTGTACACACACTTTCTTAAAAACGGTTAAAATGGTAGATTCACTCATAAGAAATAACTAACTCTTGCTCGTATTGTACACACACTTTCTTAAAAACGGTTAAAATTGTAGTTTAACTCAAAAGAAATAAGTAACTCTTGCTCGTCTTGTTCACACACTTTCTTATCAACGGTTGAAATGGGAGTTTAACTCAAAACAAGTAAGTAACTCTTGCTCGTGTTGTACACACACTTTCTTATCAACGGTTGAAATGGTAGTTTAACTGAGAACAAATAAGTAACACTTGTTCGTCTTGTACACACACTTTCTTAACAACGGTTGAAATGGTAGTTTAACTCAAAACAAATTAGTAACTCTTGTTCGTCTTGTACACACACTTTCTTATCAACGGTTAAAATAGTAGTTTAACTGACAACAAATAAGTAACTCTTGTTCGTCTTGTACACACACTTTCTTAACAACGGTTAAAATGGTAGTTTAACTCAAAACAAGTAAGTAACTGATGCTGGTGTTGTTCACACACTTTCTTATCAACGGTTGAAATGGTAGTTTAACTCAAAACAAATAAGTAACTATTGTTCGTCTTGTTCACACACTTTCTTATCAACGGTTGAAATGATAGTTTAACTCAAAACAAGTAAGTAACTCATTCTCGTGTTGTACACACACTTTCTTATAAACGGTTGAAATGGTAGTTTAACTCAAAACAAGTAAGTAACTCTTGCTCGTGTTGTACACACACTTTGTTATCAACGGTTGAAATGGTAGTTTAACTCAGAACAAGTAAGTAACTCTTGCTCATGTTGTACACACAATTACTTATCAACGGTTAAAATGGAAGTTTAACTCAGAACAAATAAGTAACTCTTGTTCGTCTTGTACACACACTTTCTTAACAACGGTTAAAATGGTAGCTTAACTCAGAACAAATACGTAACTCTTGTTCGTCTTGTACACACACTTTCTTAACAACGGTTAAAATGGTAGTTTAACTTTGAAGAAATAAGTAACTCTTGCACGTGTTGTACACACACTTTCTTAAAAACGGTTGAAATGGTAGTTTAACTAAAAACAAGTAAGTAACTCTTGCTCGTGTTGTACACACACTTTGTTATCAACGGTTAAAATGGTAGTTTAACTCAAAAGAAATAAGTAACTCTTGCTCATGTTGTACACACACTTTCTTAACAACGGTTAAAATGGTAGTTTACCTCAGAAGAAATCAGTAACTCTTGTTCGTCTTGTACACAGACTTTCTTAACAACGGTTAAAATGGTAGTTTAACTCAAAACAAGTAAGTAACTCTTGTTCGTGTTGTATACACACTTTCTTATCAACGGTTAAAATGGTAGTTTAACTTTGAAGAAATAAGTAACTCTTGCTCGTCTTGTTCACACACTTCCTTAACAACGGTTAAAATGGTAGTTTAACTCAGAAGAAATATTTAACTCTTGCTCGTCTTGTACACACATTTTCTTATCAACGGTTGAAATGGTAGTTTAACTCAGAACAAATAAGTAACTCTTGTTCGTCTTGTACACACACTTTCTTAACAACGGTTAAAATGGTAGTTTAACTTTGAAGAAATAAGTAACTCTTGCTCGTCTTGTTCACACACTTCCTTATAAACGGTTGAAATGGTATTTTAACTAAAAACAAGTAAGTAATTCTTGCTCATGTTGTACACACAATTTCTTATTAACGGTTAAAATGGTAGTTTAACTGAGAACAAATAAGTAACTCTTGTTCGTCTTGTACACACACTTTCTTAACAACGGTTAAAATGGTAGTTTAACTCAAAACAAGTAAGTAACTCTTGCTCGTGTTTTTCACACACATTCTTATATACGGTTGAAATGTTAGTTTAACTGAGAACAAATAAGTAACTATTGTTCGTCTTGTTCACACACTTTCTTATCAACGGTTGAAATGGTAGTTTAACTGAAAACAAGTAAGTAACTCTTGCACGTTTTGTACACACACTTTCTTATCAACGGTTGAAATGGTCGTTTAACACAGAACAAATAAGTAACTATTGTTCGTCTTGTACACACACTTTCTTAACAACGGTTAAAATGGTAGTTTAACTCAGAAGAAATAAGTAACTCTTGCACGTGTTGTACACACACTTTCTTAAAAACGGTTGAAATGGTAGTTTAACTAAAAACAAGTAAGTAACTCTTGCTCGTGTTGTACACACACTTTGTTATCAACGGTTAAAATGGTAGTTTAACTCAAAAGAAATAAGTAACTCTTGCTCGTGTTGTACACACACTTTCTTAACAACGGTTAAAATGGTAGTTTACCTCAGAAGAAATCAGTAACCCTTGTTCGTCTTGTACACACACTTTCTTAACAACGGTTAAAATGGTAGTTTAACTCAGAAGAAATAAGTAACTCTTGCTCGTCTTGTACACAGACTTTCTTAACAACGGTTAAAATGGTAGTTTAACTCAAAACAAGTAAGTAACTCTTGTTCGTGTTGTATACACACTTTCTTATCAACGGTTAAAATGGTAGTTTAACTTTGAAGAAATAAATAACTCTTGCTCGTCTTGTTCACACACTTCCTTAACAACGGTTAAAATGGTAGTTTAACTCAGAAGAAATATTTAACTCTTGCTCGTCTTGTACACACATTTTCTTATCAACGGTTGAAATGGTAGTTTAACTCAAAACACATAAGTAACTCTTGTTCGTCTTGTACACACACTTTCTTATCAACGGTTAAAATGGTAGTTTAACTGAGAACAAATAAGTAACTCTTGTTTTTCTTGTACACACACTTTCTTAACAACGGTTAAAATGGTAGTTTAACTCAAAACAAGTAAGTAACTCTTGCTCGTGTTGTTCTCACACTTTCTTATCAACGGTTGAAATGGTAGTTTAACTCAAAACAAATAAGTAACTATTGTTCGTCTTGTTCACACACTTTCTTATCAACGGTTGAAATGGTAGTTTAACTCAAAACAAGTAAGTAACTCTTGCTCGTGTTGTACACACACTTTCTAAAAAAAACTGTTGAAATGGTAGTTTAACTCAAAACAAATAAGTAACTCTTGTTCGTCTTGTACACACACTTTCTTATCAACGGTTAAAATGGTAGTTTAACTGAGAACAAATAAGTAACTCTTGTTCGTCTTGTACACACACTTTCTTAACAACGGTTAAAATGGTAGTTTAACTCAAAACAAGTAAGTAACTCTTGCTCGTGTTGTACACACACTTTCTTAACAACTGTTAAAATATTATTTTAACTCAGAACAAATAAGTAACTCATGTTTGTCTTGTACACACACTTTTTTAAGAACGGTTAAAATGGTAGTTTAACTCAGAATAAATAAGAAACTCTTGTTCATCTTGTACACACACTTTCTTAACAACGGTTAAAATGTTGTTTAATTCAGAAGAAATAAGTTACTCTTGTTCGTCTTTTACACACACTTTCTTAACAACGGTAAAAATGGTAGTTTAACTCAGAACAAATAAGTAACTCTTGTTCGTCTTGTACACACACTTTCTTAACAACGGTTAAAATGGTAGTTTAACTCAAAACAAGTAAGTAACTCTTGCTCGTGTTTTTCACACACATTCTTATATACGGTTGAAATGTTAGTTTAACTGAGAACAAATAAGTAACTATTGTTCGTCTTGTTCACACACTTTCTTATCAACGGTTGAAATGGTAGTTTAACTGAAAACAAGTAAGTAACTCTTGCACGTTTTGTACACACACTTTCTTATCAACGGTTGAAATGGTCGTGTAACACAGAACAAATAAGTAACTATTGTTCGTCTTGTACACACACTTTCTTAACAACGGTTAAAATGGTAGTTTAACTCAGAAGAAATAAGTAACTCTTGCACGTGTTGTACACACACTTTCTTAAAAACGGTTGAAATGGTAGTTTAACTAAAAACAAGTAAGTAACTCTTGCTCGTGTTGTACACACACTTTGTTATCAACGGTTAAAATGGTAGTTTAACTCAAAAGAAATAAGTAGCTCTTGCTCGTGTTGTACACACACTTTCTTAACAACGGTTAAAATGGTAGTTTACCTCAGAAGAAATCAGTAACCCTTGTTCGTCTTGTACACACACATTCTTAACAACGGTTAAAATGGTAGTTTAACTCAGAAGAAATAAGTAACTCTTGCTCGTCTTGTACACAGACTTTCTTAACAACGGTTAAAATGGTAGTTTAACTCAAAACAAGTAAGTAACTCTTGTTCGTGTTGTATACACACTTTCTTATCAACGGTTAAAATGGTAGTTTAACTTTGAAGAAATAAGTAACTCTTGCTCGTCTTGTTCACACACTTCCTTAACAACGGTTAAAATGGTAGTTTAACTCAGAAGAAATATTTAACTCTTGCTCGTCTTGTACACACATTTTCTTATCAACGGTTGAAATGGTAGTTTAACTCAAAACACATAAGTAACTCTTGTTCGTCTTGTACACACACTTTCTTATCAACGGTTAAAATGGTAGTTTAACTGAGAACAAATAAGTAACTCTTGTTCGTCTTGTACACACACTTTCTTAACAACGGTTAAAATGGTAGTTTAACTCAAAACAAGTAAGTAACTCTTGCTCGTGTTGTTCACACACTTTCTTATCAACGGTTGAAATGGTAGTTTAACTCAAAACAAGTAAGTAACTCTTGCTCGTGTTGTACACACACTTTCTAAAAAAAACTGTTGAAATGGTAGTTTAACTCAAAACAAATAAGTAACTCTTGTTCGTCTTGTACACACACTTTCTTATCAACGGTTAAAATGGTAGTTTAACTGAGAACAAATAAGTAACTCTTGTTCGTCTTGTACACACACTTTCTTAACAACGGTTAAAATGGTAGTTTAACTCAAAACAAGTAAGTAACTCTTGCTCGTGTTGTACACACACACTTTCTTAACAACTGTTAAAATATTATTTTAACTCAGAACAAATAAGTAACTATTGTTCGTCTTGTTCACACACTTTCTTATCAACGGTTGAAATGGTAGTTTAACTCAAAACAAGTAAGTAACTCTTGCTCGTGTTGTACATACACTTTCTTAAAAACGGTAAAAATGGTAGATTCACTCAGAAGAAATAACTAACTCTTGCTCGTGTTGTACACACACTTTCTAAAAAAAACTGTTGAAATGGTAGTTTAACTCAGAACAAATGAGTAACTCTTGTTCGTCTTGTACACACACTTTCTTAACAACGGTTAAAATGGTAGTTTAACTCAGAAGAAATAAGTAATTCTGGTTCGTCTTGTACACAGAGTTTCTTAACAACGGTTAAAATGGTAGTTTAACTCAAAACAAGTAAGTAACTCTTGCTCGTGTTGTACACACACTTTCTTAACAACTGTTAAAATAGTATTTTAACTCAGAACAAATAAGTAACTCATGTTCGTCTTGTACACACACTTTTTTAAGAACGGTTAAAATGGTAGTTTAACTCAGAATAAATAAGAAACTCTTGTTCATCTTGTACACACACTTTCTTAACAACGGTTAAAATGTTGTTTAATTCAGAAGAAATAAGTTACTCTTGTTCGTCTTTTACACACACTTTCTTAACAACGGTGAAAATGGTAGTTTAACTCAGAACAAATAAGTAACTCTTGTTCGTCTTGTACACACACTTTCTTAACAACGGTTAAAATGGTAGTTTAACTTTGAAGAAATAAGTAACTCTTGCTCGTCTTGTTCACACACTTCCTTATAAACGGTTGAAATGGTATTTTAACTAAAAACAAGTAAGTAATTCTTGCTCATGTTGTACACACAATTTCTTATTAACGGTTAAAATCGTAGTTTAACTGAGAACAAATAAGTAACTCTTGTTCGTCTTGTACACACACTTTCTTAACAACGGTTGAAATGGTATTTTAACTCAAAACAAGTAAGTAACTCTTGCTCGTGTTTTTCACACACATTCTTATATACGGTTGAAATGTTAGTTTAACTGAGAACAAATAAGTAACTATTGTTCGTCTTGTTCACACACTTTCTTATCAACGGTTGAAATGGTAGTTTAACTGAAAACAAGTAAGTAACTCTTGCACGTTTTGTACACACACTTTCTTATCAACGGTTGAAATGGTCGTTTAACTCAGAACAAATAAGTAACTCTTGTTCGTCTTGTACACACACTTTCTTAACAACGGTTAAAATGGTAGTTTAACTCAGAACAAATAAGTAACTCTTGTTCGTCTTGTACACACACTTTCTTAACAACGGTTAAAATGGTAGTTTAACTCAGAACAAATAAGTAACTCTTGTTCGTCTTGTACACACACTTTCTTAACAACGGTTAAAATGGTAGTTTAACTCAGAACAAATAAGTAACTCTTGTTCGTCTTGTACACACACTTTCTTAACAACGGTTAAAATGGTAGTTTAACTCAGAACAAATAAGTAACTCTTGTTCGTCTTGTACCACATTTAAAAATGTTAGTTTAACTCAAAAGAAATAAGTAAGTCTTGCTCGTACACCCACTTTCTTAAAAACGGTTGAAATGGTAATTTAACTCAAAACAAGTAAGTATCTCTTGCTGGTGTTGTACACACACTGTCTTAAGAACGGTTAAAATGGTAGATTCACTCATAAGAAATTAGTAACTCTTGCTCGTACTGTACACACACTTTCTTAAAAACGGTTAAAATTGTAGTTTAACTCAAAAGAAATAAGTAACTCTTGCTCGTGTTGTACACACACACATTCTTATGAACGGTTGAAATGGTAGTTTAACTCAAAACAAATAAGTAACTATTGTTCGTCTTGTTCACACACTTTCTTATCAATGGTTGAAATGGGAGTTTAACTCAAAACAAGTAAGTAACTCTTGCTCGTGTTGTACACACACTTTCTTAACAACGGTTGAAATGGTAGTTTAACTGAGAACAAATAAGTAACACTTGTTCGTCTTGTACACACACTTTCTTAACAACGGTTGAAATGGTAGTTTAACTCAAAACAAATTAGTAACTCTTGTTCGTCTTGTACACACACTTTCTTATCAACGGTTAAAATGGTAGTTTAACTGACAACAAATAAGTAACTCTTGTTCGTCTTGTACACACACTTTCTTAACAACGGTTAAAATGGTAGTTTAACTCAAAACAAGTAAGTAACTCATGCTCGGGTTGTTCACACACTTTCTTATCAACGGTTGAAATGGTAGTTTAACTCAAAACAAATAAGTAACTATTGTTCGTCTTGTTCACACACTTTCTTATCAACGGTTGAAATGATAGTTTAACTCAAAACAAGTAAGTAACTCTTGCTCGTGTTGTACACACACTTTCTTATCAACGGTTGAAATGGTAGTTTAACTCAAAACAAGTAAGTAACTCTTGCTCGTGTTGTACACACACTTTGTTATCAACGGTTGAAATGGTAGTTTAACTCAGAACAAGTAAGTAAATCTTGCTCATGTTGTACACACAATTACTTATCAACGGTTAAAATGGAAGTTTAACTCAGAACAAATAAGTAACTCTTGTTCGTCTTGTACACACACTTTCTTAACAACGGTTAAAATGGTAGTTTAACTCAGAACAAATACGTAACTCTTGTTCGTCTTGTACAAACACTTTCTTAACAACGGTTAAAATGGTAGTTTAACTTTGAAGAAATAAGTAACTCTTGCTCGTCTTGTTCACACACTTCCTTAACAACGGTTAAAATGGTAGTTTAACTCAGAAGAAATAATTAACTCTTCCTTGTCTTGTACACACATTTTCCTATGAACGGTTGAAATGGTAGTTTAACTCAAAACAAATAAGTAACTCTTGTTCGTATTGTACACACACTTTCTTATCAACGGTTAAAATGGTAGTTTAACTGAGAACAAATATGTAACTCTTGTTCGTCTTGTACTCACACTTCCTTAACAACGGTTAAAATGGTAGTTTAACACAAAACAAGTAAGTAACTCTTGCTCGCGTTGTTCACACACAATCCTATGAACGGTTGAAATGGTAGTTTAACTGAAAACAAATAAGTAACTATTGTTAGTCTTGTTCACACACTTTCTTATCAACGGTTGAAATGGTAGTTTAACTCAAAACAAGTAAGTAACTCTTGCTCGTGTTGTACACACACTTTCTTATCAACGGTTGAAATGGTAGTTTAACTGAGAACAAATAAGTAACACTTGTTCGTCTTGTACACACACTTTCTTAACAACGGTTAAAATGGTAGTTTAACTCAAAACAAGTAAGTAACTCTTGCTCGTGTTTTTCACACACATTCTTATATACGGTTGAAATATTAGTTTAACTGAGAACAAATAAGTAACTATTGTTCGTCTTTTTCACACACTTTCTTATCAACGGTTGAAATGGTAGTTTAACTGAAAACAAGTAAGTAACTCTTGCACGTTTTGTACACACACTTTCTTATCAACGGTTGAAATGGTCGTTTAACTCAGAACAAATAAGTAACTCTTGTTCGTCTTGTACACACACTTTCTTAACAACGGTTAAAATGGTAGTTTAACTCAGAACAAATAAGTAACTCTTGTTCGTCTTGTACACACACTTTCTTAACATCGGTTAAAATGGTAGTTTAACTCAGAACAAATAAGTAACTCTTGTTCGTCTTGTACCACATTTAAAAATGGTAGTTTAACTCAAAAGAAATAAGTAAGTCTTGCTCGTACACACACTTTCTTAAAAACGGTTGAAATGGTAATTTAACTCAAAACAAGTAAGTATCTCTTGCTGGTGTTGTACACACACTTTCTTAAGAACAGTTAAAATGGTAGTTTAACTCAGAAGAAATAAGTAACTCTTGTTCGTCTTGTACACACACTTTCTTAACAACGGTTAAAATGGTAGTTAAACTCAGAAGAAATAATTAACTCTTGCTCGTCTTGTACACACACTTTCTTATCAACGGTTGAAAAGGTAGTTTAACTCAAAACAAATAAGTAACTATTGTTCGTGTTGTACACACACTTTCTTAAAAACGGTTAAAATGGTAGATTCACTCATAAGAAATAACTAACTCTTGCTCGTATTGTACACACACTTTCTTAAAAACGGTTAAAATTGTAGTTTAACTCAAAAGAAATAAGTAACTCTTGCTCGTCTTGTTCACACACTTTCTTATCAACGGTTGAAATGGGAGTTTAACTCAAAACAAGTAAGTAACTCTTGCTCGTGTTGTACACACACTTTCTTATCAACGGTTGAAATGGTAGTTTAACTGAGAACAAATAAGTAACACTTGTTCGTCTTGTACACACACTTTCTTAACAACGGTTGAAATGGTAGTTTAACTCAAAACAAATTAGTAACTCTTGTTCGTCTTGTACACACACTTTCTTATCAACGGTTAAAATAGTAGTTTAACTGACAACAAATAAGTAACTCTTGTTCGTCTTGTACACACACTTTCTTAACAACGGTTAAAATGGTAGTTTAACTCAAAACAAGTAAGTAACTGATGCTGGTGTTGTTCACACACTTTCTTATCAACGGTTGAAATGGTAGTTTAACTCAAAACAAATAAGTAACTATTGTTCGTCTTGTTCACACACTTTCTTATCAACGGTTGAAATGATAGTTTAACTCAAAACAAGTAAGTAACTCATTCTCGTGTTGTACACACACTTTCTTATAAACGGTTGAAATGGTAGTTTAACTCAAAACAAGTAAGTAACTCTTGCTCGTGTTGTACACACACTTTGTTATCAACGGTTGAAATGGTAGTTTAACTCAGAACAAGTAAGTAACTCTTGCTCATGTTGTACACACAATTACTTATCAACGGTTAAAATGGAAGTTTAACTCAGAACAAATAAGTAACTCTTGTTCGTCTTGTACACACACTTTCTTAACAACGGTTAAAATGGTAGCTTAACTCAGAACAAATACGTAACTCTTGTTCGTCTTGTACACACACTTTCTTAACAACGGTTAAAATGGTAGTTTAACTTTGAAGAAATAAGTAACTCTTGCTCGTCTTGTTCACACACTTCCTTAACAACGGTTAAAATGGTAGTTTAACTCAGAAGAAATAATTAACTCTTCCTTGTCTTGTACACACATTTTCTTATCAACGGTTGAAATGGTAGTTTAACTCAAAACAAATAAGTAACTCTTGTTCGTCTTGTACACAAACTTTCTTATCAACGGTTAAAATGGTAGTTTAACTGAGAACAAATAAGTAACTCTTGTTCGTCTTGTACTCACACTTCCTTAACAACGGTTAAAATGGTAGTTTAACACAAAACAAGTAAGTAACTCTTGCTCGCGTTGTTCACACACATTCCTATGAACGGTTGAAATGGTAGTTTAACTCAGAACAAGTAAGTAACTCTTGCTCATGTTGTACACACAATTACTTATCAACGGTTAAAATGGAAGTTTAACTCAGAACAAATAAGTAACTCTTGTTCGTCTTGTACACACACTTTCTTAACAACGGTTGAAATGGTAGCTTACCTCAGAACAAATACGTAACTCTTGTTCGTCTTGTACACACACTTTCTTAACAACGGTTAAAATGGTAGTTTAACTTTGAAGAAATAAGTAACTCTTGCTCGTTTTGTTCACACACTTCCTTAACAACGGTTAAAATGGTAGTTTAAATCAGAAGAAATAATTAACTCTTCCTTGTTTTGTACACACATTTTCTTATCAACGGTTGAAATGGTAGTTTAACTCAAAACAAATAAGTAACTCTTGTTCGTCTTGTACACAAACTTTCTTATCAACGGTTAAAATGGTAGTTTAACTGAGAACAAATAAGTAACTCTTGTTCGTCTTGTACTCACACTTCCTTAACAACGGTTAAAATGGTAGTTTAACACAAAACAAATAAGTAACTCTTGCTCGCGTTGTTCACACACATTCCTATGAACGGTTGAAATGGTAGTTTAACTCAAAACAAATAAGTAACTATTGTTAGTCTTGTTCACACACTTTCTTATCAACGGTTGAAATGGTAGTTTAACTCAAAACAAGTAAGTAACTCTTGCTCGTGTTGTACACACACTTTCTTATCAACGGTTGAAATGGTAGTTTAACTGAGAACAAATAAGTAACACTTGTTCGTTTTGTACACACACTTTCTTAACAACGGTTAAAATGGTAGTTTAACTCAAAACAAGTAAATAACTCTTGCTCGTGTTGTACACACACTTTCTTATCAACGGTTGAAATGGTAGTTTAACTGAGAACAAATAAGAAACTCTTGTTCGTCTTGTACACACACTTTCTTAACAACGGATAAAATGGTAGCTTAATTCATAAGAAATAAGTATATCTTGCTCGTGTTGTACACACACTTTCTTAAAAACGGTTGAAATGGTATTTTAACTAAAAACAAGTAAGTAATTCTTGCTCAAGTTGTACACACAATTTCTTATCAACGGTTCAAATGGAAGTTTAACTCAGAACAAATAAGTAACTCTTGTTCGTCTTGTACACGCACTCTCTTATCAACGGTTAAAATGGTAGTTTAACTCAGAACTAATGAGTAACTCTTGTTCGTCTTGTACACACACTTTCTTAACAACGGTTAAAATGGTAGTTTAACTCAAAACAAATTAGTAACTCTTGTTCGTCTTGTACACACACTTTCTTATCAACGGTTAAAATGGTAGTTTAACTGACAACAAATAATTAACTCTTGTTCGTCTTGTACACACACTTTCTTATCAACGGTTGAAATGGTAGTTTAACTCAAAACAAGTAAGTAACTCTTGCTCGTGTTGAACACACACTTTCTTATGAACGGTTGAAATGGTAATTTAACTCAAAACAAATAAGTAACTATTGTTCGTCTTGTTCACACACTTTCTTATCAACGGTTGAAATGATAGTTTAACTCAAAACAAGTAAGTAACTCTTGCTCGTGTTGTACACACACTTTCTTATCAACGGTTGAAATGGTAGTTTAACTCAAAACAAGTAAGTAACTCTTGCTCGTGTTGTACACACACTTTGTTATCAACGGTTGAAATGGTAGTTTAACTCAGAACAAGTAAGTAACTCTTGCTCATGTTGTACACACAATTACTTATCAACGGTTAAAATGGAAGTTTAACTCAGAACAAATAAGTAACACTTGTTCGTTTTGTACACACACTTTCTTAACAACGGTTAAAATGGTAGTTTAACTCAAAACAATTAAGTAACTCTTGCTCGTGTTGTACACACACTTTCTTATCAACGGTTGAAATGGTAGTTTAACTGAGAACAAATAAGAAACTCTTGTTCGTCTTGTACACACACTTTCTTAACAACGGATAAAATGGTAGCTTAATTCATAAGAAATAAGTATATCTTGCTCGTGTTGTACACACACTTTCTTAAAAACGGTTAAAATGGTATTTTAACTAAAAACAAGTAAGTAATTCTTGCTCAAGTTGTACACACAATTTCTTATCAACGGTTCAAATGGAAGTTTAACTCAGAACAAATAAGTAACTCTTGTTCGTCTTGTACACGCACTCTCTTATCAACGGTTAAAATGGTAGTTTAACTCAGAACTAATGAGTAACTCTTGTTCGTCTTGTACACACACTTTCTTAACAACGGTTAAAATGGTAGTTTAACTCAAAACAAATTAGTAACTCTTGTTCGTCTTGTACACACACTTTCTTATCAACGGTTAAAATGGTAGTTTAACTGACAACAAATAATTAACTCTTGTTCGTCTTGTACACACACTTTCTTAACAACGGTTAAAATGGTAGTTTAACTCAAAACAAGTAAGTAACTCATGCTCGTGTTGTTCACACACTTTCTTATGAACGGTTGAAATGGTAATTTAACTCAAAACAAATAAGTAACTATTGTTCGTCTTGTTCACACACTTTCTTATCAACGGTTGAAATGATAGTTTAACTCAAAACAAGTAAGTAACTCTTGCTCGTGTTGTACACACACTTTCTTATCAACGGTTGAAATGGTAGTTTAACTCAAAACAAGTAAGTAACTCTTGCTCGTGTTGTACACACACTTTGTTATCAACGGTTGAAATGGTAGTTTAACTCAGAACAAGTAAGTAAATCTTGCTCATGTTGTACACACAATTACTTATCAACGGTT